>CM055645.1:7828192-7892067 GCA_029378325.1 Elaeagnus macrophylla
TGGGACATGTAGCCTTTAAATGCAGGAAAAATGCCAATGTTACCACAGAAAAACACAACGAGACACAAACAAATAGGCCTCAAGTACACTCAAGTCAGAAACAAATTTATAGGCCTAAGGTCACTTCAACTGTCAATACGGTTATGGTAAGTAATGCTTTTGATGCTCTTAATACTATCGATACAAATATTACTACCCCGTCTCTTCCTACAATAACCTTACCACCTGACGAAGCAGTTACATCAACCACATCTACTACTCCCTTAATAAATATTGTCAAATCCACGGATCTAGCCACTACATCTTCCACAGATTTAACCATTACTGACTCCACGAGACTAGCCACTACAACCTCACTTGATGTCTTTCATACTGCAGATTTGCATGCAGTAGTTTTAACTATTCCCACAGGATCTATTGTAAACACATCTGGTACTACAGACATCCTTAACATAGGATCCTTACCCCCTCTTGCTAAATCAAGACTCACCTTGCCTGCTCTTTCCCTTCCACCTTCTTCTTCAGTCTCCGTAGCCGACCTCAGTGAGCGTATGCAGAAAATGAAACAAGATTATGCCAAAAATAAGGAAGAATTAGGTTGGCAAGTTGTAACTGGCAAAAATCGGCGTGCTCGATTAGCTAGTCCACATCTCCAACCTATGAGATACACAACCATCATAGGGGACTCTGATAGTAACTCAACATGATAGTTCTTTACTGGAATTGTAGAGGTATTTCCTATAAGAACACACGAAATAACCTACGAATGCAAAAAGGAAAAACCAGACTTTCTTTGTATAGTAGAACCAATGTCTGATCTTAAAACCATTCATGATCGCTTTTGGCAAAACTTGGGTTATACCTTCATCGGCTCAAACTCCACAACGGTTAGCAAACTTTGGTTCTTTGCAGCCCCTGCAGTGGCAGGTGATACAACAATTGTTCTACAACACCGACAACATATAACAGTCACTTACACAGCAAATTCAAAAATCTTTCTTTTAACATTTATTTATGGTAAGGGAACACATGTTAGAAGAAGGGACCTCTGGGACTCACTAAGGGCGATTTCAGATACTTAAGCCCCTTGGGTAGTGATAGGGGACTTTAATGCTATTCTTGGATCCCATGAAACTATTGGCCTGACTCGTAGTAATACCTCTATCAAAGATTTTAGTGCTATGATCTCTTCTTGTAACTTGGTTGAAATTGACACTAAAGGCCCTTTTACACTTATTGTAAAGGTGGACTATCTCAAATGTGATCAAGATTAGATCATGGTTTGTGTTCAGAATCCTTTCTAGACTCTTGGTCTACAGTTTCCTATTGTACCCTTCCTAGACACTACTCAGATCACCATCCGCTTTTACTCACAGCTTCTACGACATGGAATGGCGGTCCAAGGCCGTCTAGATTTCATGGTATGTGGCTCAAACACCCTGGATTTATGGATTTAGTGCGTGCCACTTGGTCGGTGCCTATCAAGGCTAGCGCTATGGGTATTGTTATTGGCAAACTTAAGGCTCTTAAATTGGTTCTCAAGACATGGAACAAAACTGTCTTTGGTAATTTAAATCAAAATATTGCAACTGCAACAGATACACTGGCTAACATTCAACAGCGTTATAATGATGATTCTTTCTCCGAAGAAATGTTGCAACTGGAGTCCAATGCTCACGCTGACATAGATAGATTGTTGCGCCAGCAAGATATCTTTCTAAGAGAAAAGATTAGATTAAAATGGCTGAAAGGTGGCGATTGAAACTCCACTTTTTTTCACTCACTACTTCGTCGTTTAAGAGCACAAAAACCTTTGACACACTTGAAAATTAATGGAGAAATAACTAATGATCCAGAGGTAATAGCCACTCATATTTTGAATTACTATGAAAATCTTTTCTCAAGTCAGACAGGTGGAATGACAGATCTTGCTCCCATAAAGTCAGTGGTGACCTCACTGGTCACCTCTGTGGATAATCAAAGTTTACGACGCATACCATCATCAGAAGACATACGAGCTACAATTTTTGAATTGGATCCAATGAGTGCCCCAGGACCAGATGGGTTTACTGGTAAATTTTTTTAGCAATGTTGGGATTTTATCAGTACAGATATTGTACGAGCGGTACAAGATTATTTTAAAACAGGTCGAATACACCCGGGACTAAACTCCAATTTCTTAATTCTTATACCCAAGCACCAACAAGCAAGCTCTATTGATCAGTATAGGCCTATTGTTTTAGGCAACTTTATGTTCAAGTTAATAACAAAGATTATTGCTGGCAGATTAGGACATATATGCACTCGTATTCTATCTCAAAATCAATTTGGATTCATTCCAGGCCAAAACATTGGCGATTGCATAGCGGGTGCTTCTGAATGTTTTAACGCTATGCAGCTTTCCAACCGACAAGGTAACATCGCTCTGAAAATTGACATTGATAAAGCTTTTGACACTATGCATTGGGATTTTATTTTAGAAGTGATGAAATGCTTTGGTTTCGACAACATTTTTCTGGGCTGGATTCGAGATATATTTGCATCAGCAAGAATATCAATTATGGTTAATGGTTCACCTAGGGGCTATTTTTCTTGTTCTAGAGGTGTCCGACAGGAGGATCCTTTGTCCCCATTATTATTTTGCATAGCTGAAGATTTCCTCAGCAGATACCTTCAAAAATTGGTTGATACGGGGCATTTACTCCTAATCTCTCCACCTAGAGGAACTCGTGAACACACTTTTTATATGCATATGATCTTCTTATTTTTGGTCCTGCAAGTGAGACGAACATTCAAGTGCTAACTGAGGCTTTTTCCTTGTATAGTTGCCTTTCGGTTCAAATGGTAAATTTAGAAAAATCTTTTATCTACTTTGGTAAAGGTGTTACACCGAACAACATTTCATCACTTTGGAATTTATTTGGCATGCATACTGGAAGATCATCCTTGTCTTACTTGGGCATCAATCTCTTCCAAGAGGCTCTAAAAAAGTGTTGGTTTCAAAGCTTAGCAGATAAAATTCATGTGAAAATTGAGGCCTGGAATGGGCTGGCTATTTCTTTGGCAGGACGGCATTGCTTGATTTCTTCGATCATTCAGGGTACACTTATTCACTCATTTCAGATATATAAATGGCCAAAAATAGTCCTTCAAGACCTAACAAAAATCATTCGCAATTTCTTTTGGTCGGAAAAGACTGATACAATCAAACAGATACAAGTGGCTTAGAAAGACTGTTGCCGTCCAATAGATGAAGGAGGTCTTGATTTGCGGGATATTCGTCTCCTAAATGAGGCCATGTTAAGAAAGTTCACATGGAGGGTAATCACAGGGAGCTCTAACACTCTACTTTACTTACGTAGCAGATATCTAACAAAAAATGGCTCTCCACGGAACTATTATATCTGCTCATCAGTCTGGCCTGGTTTACGACCTCACTATTTACCCCTCTTGGAGGAGTCCAGGTGGTTAGTTGGAAGGAATTCTACAGTTAAGTTTTGGACAGACAATTGGTTAGGTATTCCACTAATTGACAGGATAGATAATCCACCAGTAGACCCTCCGATACATTCACTAGTGGGGGACTACATCCGTGAAGATTGTTGGAATTTGTCGCAATCCTTCAAAGACTCTTATCCAGATATTGCCTCAAAAATTCAGTCAACAGTTGTTGGCATTGGTTCGGACATCAGAGTTTGGACACACTCATTTAAGGGAGATGTTACAACCAGTGAAGCTTATGATTCACTACGTGTGGTTAGGGAATACAAGATCTGGGGTAAGGCCATCTGGGCTCATTATATACCGCCCTCACAATCTATTTTGCTATGGCATGCTATTCAGAATAAACTTCCAACAGATTGTCAATTAAAAAGGAGGGGACAATCATTTCCTTCCCATTGCTCGTTATGTGGATCCAAGGAGGAAACTCTGTCACATCTTTTTTTAAGTTGTCATTTTGCAGGTGCGCTTTGGGACTTCATATGCTTCTTCTTTGGAAAACGACCATGTACAGCCTTTTTGATCCTAAACCTATGAAAGACCGCAATGGCAATGGAATTTGGATCACAACTCGTCAATTTATGGAAAGCAGGAATTGTTTCAGTCATTTGGGTGATTTGGACTACTAGAAATGTGTATCGATTTAACAATAAGAGGATGACGCTGAGTTCGGCTTTTGCCACAGTATGGCATTTTATCCGCGAGGCGAGTCTCTCAAAGAGTGGTTGCATGCGAAATACTGTGGATGATCTACAGGTACTTAGGAGACTTCGAATAACAGGCATCCCAAGACGGGCTCCAAGGATTATAGAGTTTAATTGGAAGGCTCCACCCTCGGGATGGATAAAGGTCAATACAGATGGTGCAGCTTTTGGAGCACCAGGATTATCTGGTTGTGCAGATGTTTTTCGAACTTCCAGATCATTTGTTAAGGGTTGTTTTTGTATTCCGCTTGGAGTATCATATGCTTTTGAAGCAGAACTAGCGGCAGCCATTTATGCGGTGAAGTATGCATATACATTTCGGTGGAGGTGTCTCTGGTTGGAATCAGACTCACGATATATTGTTGCTCTCTTTCAGACTCGGTCTTCTTCAGTTCCTTGGAGATGGTATTCTGCTTGGACTAATTATTTAGATAAAATTACCCATATGGAGTTTCACTGCTCACATATTTATAGGGAGGGCAATGCTGCAGCTAATAGCTTAGCTTTTAGGGCTCCTAGTTTATGTACAGCGACTTGGTGGTGGAATGCCCCACATTTCGCTAGCTCTTTCATTTATTCAGATGCTAACAACAAACCTAATTACAGGTTTTGTTGAGAATTTTTATTTGTATGCATAATTTTATTAATATTTAATAATATTAGTGGTTGAGTGGTTTATTGAAGAAGGTGCTAAGGAGGTGCCAACCTAGTTGGGATGTCCCGGTGCACCCACTGAAAACTGTAAGCCACAACCTTTTATATAAAAAATATGTGTCATACTAGTGAATTAATTATAGATCCCATTATACAGAGTTTAATTAATTCTCACCAAAAGTTTGATTCCAATTCTCTTGTATATAGCTAATATAATAAGTTTTAAGTTGACACGAAAAATTAGGAATATTGTAATTTATTTAAAGAATAAAATATCAAATGTAAATAAATTTAATGCTAATTTTTATATATTCTAATTTAAACATAAATTTAAATACAAACTACTTTACATTTAGGTGTCTATCCTAACAAGTTCTTCCTCCAATGCATGGTAAGGTTATCAACAACAAATGCACTTTTCGTACAATTTAAAAGCAAATAGAACTCTTAATTGGTACAAGACTATGCTTGGCATTTTGCAGTGTTGTACTCTCACCAGGCCTGAATTAAGCTTCTTAGTTAATAAGCTTTGGCAATTCCTTCATAATTGAAAGTTCTAAGTTAAAAACTAAATATATCTAGAGTAGGGTGAATAAGTTACTTTTAATTTTATTAAACTTTAATTATGTAACCTAAACATAACGGCCAAATATGTAATTGGGTGTAAAAGTAAAGTGCGGAAATAGAAAATACACATGAGATTTTTAGGTGGAAACAACCTAGGCCACAATAATGACCTAAGAGGAAAACTACTAGTCTACCAGACCACCTACCTATCCACTATGAAAATTTAATGTTCAAATACAAAGCTAGGTCTTAGACTACCCTTCACAGATAAAGCCTCCAATGTACTTTACTTACGAGCCCCTACTCTATCTTCACAGTCTCCACAAGATTGGTACGAATGGATTTGGACTGATGCTTCGGTAAACTCGAGTCACACGAAATACCGAATACATCAACCTTAACACCTGAAAAGTTAGCACAAGTGCAAGGTGTGTCCTATAACGGATTTAACAAAGAATAATCCTAACTAGAAGATTCAAAACATATATCAAATAAATCAAATATCTAGCAAATCATAGAACAAGTAATTAAGCACATGTTCAATTAAAATAGCTTCTTTAAATAACAATGATCAATCATGAAAGAACCTAAGCAAGAAAAAAGCTATATGAACATAAATATATGAAATAAATAAGCTAAGACCTAGACTATCATGATCACACAAAATACCAAGGATTAAATAAATTTAATCACAATTCTGTAATCAATGATTCACAATATAATGAATAGGCTCAAATCTATACTAACATAATCATGCAAATATAACAGGTTCAAGATCAATGATAAAGCACGCATGTATTAGCATAGATGTAAAAGATGAGAATATTAAGCTAAGCCTATGAACATGAATCAAAAAATCAGCAAGCACGTTTGAGTCAAAGCCTAGGCACGTATATATATATGCAAACAAGGATACGTCATATTGTTTTATGAAAACCTAGGCATGAATATGTTACTTGATTATGTGTCAAAATATCATTGGCAACTAGGAACTGAGTAGGATTAAAAACGCATGAAAAAAACCTAGTTCCTGTCTGCGAGATCGATCCGTCCTTGAGGTGGATCAATCTGAAACTGAAAAATTTATGCCAGCGAGGCTTGGGATGGATCCAACTAGTTCTTAGATCGAACAAAATACTATTCTGCCTATATATAGAGGGATCGATCCGTCTATGAGAGGAACCGATCCCTCTCTCCAGATCCACTATTTTTAAAGAGTATATACTTCAACAGGATCAAATCGGGATCTTTTTAGGATCAGTCCACATATAGAGGGATCGATTCGTCTCTTAGGGGGATAGATCCTGCTTCCTTTAAATGCACATAATTTTTTATCTACATATTAGAATTACTCCAAACGAAAACCTATGTAAAGTGCATATGAAGGGGATCATTTTTACCTTAAAATGGAGAGCTTTTGAGGCTTTGACAAAGGTGCAAATTGAAAATACTTGAATCAAACAAGATTGATGACGCGCCTTCCTAAAGTATAAACATTACATAAATTGTATTTGTCTACGAAATTGCCAACTACTTACGTACTTCTCAATAATCCTACAAGTGTACATTGAGTGGCAGCAAAACGATTATTGTGTTATTTGAAGGGTACATCAGATCATGGATTATTGTTGTGTAAATATGATGTCTGGACATAATATGTTACATGGATGCAAATTGGGCATCATGTTTTGATGATTAGCGATCCAAGTACTGGTATTTTTGTGTCTCTATGGGCAATTCCTTGATTTCTTGGAGCCTAATAAACAAAGCCATGTCTTATTCATCTACTAAAGTTTAGTTCAGGGCCTTAGCTCATTCAATTGCTAAAGTTATGTGGGTATAAAAGGTTTTTATGGAGCTTCGTATCTCAATTAATCCTCCATTGACTTTCTGTGATATGTTAGTGCTGGCTATCTTCCTAAGCACCCTGTCTTTCATTTTGTTAGAGAAAAAGTTATAACTGATGATTTACTTGTGCAGTATCCTCCTAGTTAAGAATAAGTAGCAGATATACACACCAAGCCTTTGTCTAATCAAAGGTTTCTTAAGTTAAAAAATCAAGCTCAGTGTCTAGGCCATGAACTTGTGGGGATGTTATAGTGTAGAGTATTTTAGAGTTTATTATAAAGTTGCTAATCAGTTATGTAAAAACTTACATAACTGCTATAAATACTATTGTATTCCACACTATGAACTATGGATCCAATATACAATCACTTTCTTCTCTTCTTTTTTCCTCTCTTCTTCTTGATCTGGATTATCATACAAATTGAACAGGAAATATTCTTTTACCTTTACATCAATTTCTATGAAGTAGATATAATCCTTGTTATTCTCTACCATCATGATTTCAGAGATAAGAGTTAGGGAGCCATGTGAAAACTTTTTGATGCATTATCAACCCCTTTTTCCCTTCTAACCCTACACAATATATTCTACACTATTATAAAATCTCTTAAGGTATTTAGAGATCATGACAAAATAAATAAACTCAAGTAGTGTTTGTCAGACTATAAGTCAAGAAAAATGAGGATATCAACTTTCATATTGAAGTCGATGGGTCTGAAACTTCCTCCCTGACTCCAACCTCCAAATGTCTACTTAACACTTTAAACTCGTACAACTTCTATAATATATTTCAACTTTCCTCTATTGTTAAGATTTAAGGAAAACATGACTTAAGATGACACAAACTTTAATTTCTTACACAACTATTTCTCTAACTCTTATCTCCACAATACTCACCAAATCATGAAAATATAAAATAACTAGAATACTCGCCCGCCGACCGTCGACTGCTATTCCACCCTAGCACCCTTCGCCAACCTCCTCCACTAAAACCCTAACCCAGTTTTTGGCCCAGCCAGCTGCTCCATCACAATCACACAAAAACCAATGAAAACAATGCAAAAAAGAAAACCCACCAAAAATGATAGGCTCTGTTCCAACAATGCTCACCTTGTTTTTCGCCTTCTGTCGACACCTAAGCCCACCCTTTCCACCCAACCCTGGCCACCAGCCATTCCATTCACTCGTAGAGTGTGAGCTGTTCTAGTTCCTCTTTTTCTGCAAAAATTCTTCCTCATGCACGGAGGACCAGCCACTAGCCACCATCCTCCAACCACCAGCCACTTCCAGTGACGCTGCCATAGGTTTGTAACTCTTTTTCCTTGCATCACATTACAATTTCATATTATATTACATGAATTTTCATATTTTTCTTGCATCCTTTGATAATATAAATCAAAAAAATTATAAATTCTCGATTGAATGGTAAACATTACTTATATATATTATCAGTCAATAGAAGAAGATGAATTCTTTTAGTTTCAGAGACAAATCCATGGATTTTGAGGAACATGGATAATAACTAAAGGGCGGATGAAACTTTCTTTTGATCTTTGATTGGTTTCAGGAAAACAACCTTAATTGTTGAATACTTTTGAGAATTATTCTTACAACAGTTTATGCTTTTAAGTGAGTTATTTTCCAATAATATCTGACAACTGTAAATTGTATTTTTAGATTTGAAAAAAAATATTAAAATTGAACTTCTAAGAACCCAAATTATCCAGTGTAGGGAATTGTAGACAAACTAAATGTATAAAACATAGGTTATTTACTTTCTAAGCCTGATGGTTTTAAAATAAAATCATGTAAATAAGTGAGAATATTATAAGGACCACATAAAATTTTTGTAATCAATACATAGAAACATTATTCATGAACTCCTTTGGAAATTACAATTAAAGAATAATGAAAAAGAGACTACATAATTGAATCAGAATTGCAAAAAAACAAAAAAAAAAAACCTACAACTCTTCTTCTTATTATTCCTCGGTCATGTGTAAAAAATGGAAATTAATAAGGATTAGAAAAAAAGAGAGAAAGAGAAAGACCTTCATCAAAAACCTTTCAGTAAGAATTTCTCTTTACTATTAACATCTAAAGATAAGTACGTTGTACTTTATCCAAGTTGCATGAATTTCACCAAGTTGTCTACTATGGTGAATTTATACAATATAAAGGCAAAACATGGCATCTCTGATGTCGGGTTCAATGATATACTACAGTTAATTCATAAAATGCTCCCAATGACAAATAATTTGGCCACTTCTATGTATGAAATGAAAAAGACATTGGGTAAGTTTGGTATGAAGTATGCGAAGATTCATGCTTGCCCAAATGATTGTATACTTTAAAGGAAAGAATATGAAAATGCTACTCAATGTTTAAAGTGTGGTACTTCAAGGTGGAAGTCTACCTCAAATGGAAATGATGCAAAAGAAGGTGTACCGAATGAAGTGCTTTCGTACTTTCTACCTATACTTCGTTTTAAAAGAATATTTAAAAGTAAGGAGACATCAAAAATGTTGTCGTTCCATGCAGAGAAAAAATCCTTAAATGGTATTTTGTTTCATCCAATAGATACCCCATGTTGGAAGGTAATAGATGAAAAGTGGCTAAATTTTGGGTCGGAGCCTAGAAACTTACGTCTTGCTATTGCCACTGATGGTATCAACCCTTATAGGAACCTAAGTAGTAGATATAGTTGTTGGCCAGTAATTACTATCACATATAACCTTCCTCCTTGTTTGTGCATGAAAAGAAAGTTTATGATGCTAACCTTGTTAATTTCTAGACGGAGACAACCAGGTAATGACATTAACGTGTACTTAGAGCCTCTTATTGATGATTTGAAGATACTGTGGGATAAAGGAATTGATGTGTACAATGCATACAGAGAAGAAAACTTCAAGCTTAAAGTAGTGTTGATGTGGAAAATAAATGATTTTCCAGCTTACGAAAATTTGAAGTTACTGTGGGATGAAGGAATTGATGTTTACGATGCATACAGAGAAGAAAAATTCAAGCTTAAAGCAGTGTTGATGTGGAAAATAAATGATTTTCCAGCTTACGAAAATTTGTGTGGACGGACATGTGACAAAGGGGCACAATGTATGTCCAACTTGCAATGAGAAAACCCATTCTCAATATCTATTACATTCAAAAAAAAATATCGTTTGTTAGACATGCAAGGTTGTTATCAAAAGGGCATAAGTTCATACAAGATGATACTCCATTACCCTTGCATGGTGAAGAAGTGTTACAAAAATTAAAGGGCATCACATTCAAAAGGTTGGGACATGGGAGGAACTACTGAAAGCAGCGACCAAAGGAAAAAGAAAAGGAAGAGAAAGAGAAAGAGGAAGAGGAAAAGGAAAAGAAACTGAAAAAGAAAAAGGAGGAATAAACAAAAGAAAAATCAAAGTGATTGCAAGGAAGAAGACAAAAAATGACAATAGTGAAAAATGTTGGAAAAAAATGTCAATCTTTTGGAAGTAGCCTTATTGGCAATCATTGCCTGTACACCATATGTTAGATGTTATGCATATAGAAAAGAATGTATATGATAGTCTGATTGGTACACTTCTTGATATTCCTTTTAAAACAAGGGATGGTAATGCTGCCCGGTGGGATCTGAAAGAGTTGGGTATTAGAAAAGAATTGGCACCAATTAACAAGGGATCATGGGTAAAGTTGCCCCCAGCTTGTTTTACCCTTTCTATGGATGAAAATATGACATTTTTTAAATGTATTTTAGAATTGAAAGTTCCCGAAAGTTACTCATCAATTGTGAAAAACTCAGTATCAATGCAAGACCTAAAGCTATATGGTTTGAAATCACATGATTTCCATGCTTTCATGCAACAATTGCTGCTCGTGGAAATTAGATCCATTCTCCTTAATCATGTTTGTTGTGAAATCACTTGTCTTTGTTTTTTCTTCAATTCCATTTATAAGAAGACAATTGTGGAAGCTAAGCTAGATAAACTACAAGTTGAACTTGTTAAAACATTGTGCTTACTCAAAAAATATTTTCCACCCTCATTTTTCGATATCATGGTTCACTTAACAGTTCATCTTATTATAGAAGTGCAGTTATGTGGTCCTATATACATGCAATGGATGTATCCCTTTGAAAGATTCATGAAGTATTTGAAAGATTATGTTCGTAATCGTAGCCATCTAGAGGGGGTGCATAGTTGAGTGTTACATTTTAGAGGAAGCTATCGAGTTTTCTACTGAGTACCTATCTTGTATGACCACAATTGGTGTTCCTCACCCTAGGTTGTCATTAGGTCTTGGTTTAGATGATATTGGTGAACCATTAAATTCGGGTTCAGTTGAAACCATCAAACAAGTGCAGTGGGAACAAAGTCATCGTTTGGTGCTTGGAAACAATGATGACATTCTACCATACATAAGGTACACAAAGTGCCATATATTATTATTTCATAATCACATAAATTATATTTTCAAATTATTGTTCAATCACATTATTCTTAATTAACAAGACCTAGATGGATATATTAAAGGCAGATCCTCGAAACAAGAGAAAGACAAAGACGTGGTTCCAAGATGAACATAACCGTAACTTTATTTATTAGTTACGAGATAAGGTTTTGCATGAGTTGAGTGTCCCCAATAATTCTATCATGGAAACCATAAGATGGCTTGCAAATGGGCCTCGGTATGTTATCAAGTATCTTGGATATGTTATAAATGGATTCCAATTTACAACAAGATCAAGGGATGCAATGCGTGTAAATCAAAATAGTGGGGTTATGATAAATGCTCAAACTTGGCAAGTTGCAAGTTCTAAGGATAAGAATATGATACTATCGGAAAGAATGTATTATGGGGTTATTCAAGAAGTTTTGGAATTAAAATACCATATGTTTCATGTTCCAATTTTCTTTTGTGATTGGGTTGAGGATAATCCTAATGCAATTTGCAAGAATAATTTAGGCTTGACTCTTGTTGATCTTGATAACATAGGCCATCAAGATGACTCATTCATTATGGCAACCCATGCTAGCAAAGCATTCTATGTACAAGATCCCATAGACACAAAGTGGTCAGCTGTGTTGACACCTCCTAAGCGAGAGTTCTATCACCAAGATTCAAACTTAATTGAAATTTTGTCCGATCATGGATCTTTTGCAAGCAATATACCGAACTTGAATGATGATAATTTTGAAGAAGATGATAATTGTATATATGTGCGAAATGATTGTGAACCAACTTAGGTTGATTGGTGAAGTTAAATTGTTTTAATTTACAACTTCATAGCTAGATACCTTAAAATGTCATTTTGGTTTTAACTTGTTTACATGTTATATTACATTGACATTTTGTTAACTTGCATTTTACTTTTAATTAATTATGTTTTTCTCATTATAACTTATTGATTATTTGGAATTTTTATTTGTAGGTTTATGGATCCTAATGAGATAGTTCATGATGACTATGAAAAAGATAAAAATGCTGAGGAACAATACAACTCCTCAGATGAAGATAGTTCAAGCAATGATGATAGTTCTTTGGATGAGGAAAGGCCATCAAACATGATGAAAAATAAAAGAGGTATAACAAAGATGAAGAAAATTGTTAAATCAAAGAATATCGAAAAAACTACAATTTAATTTGATAATTAAGGCAACCCAATTGGAAAGAGGGGATCAAAAATGGTTAGTTGGATATGTGTGTTAGGAAAAACAATGATCAAATTTTTTTACAATGATTGATGACATAAAGTTTCAAAAGAAGAAAAAGAAATGATATGGGCAACCTTTATTGTAAGACAACATTTATATTTATGTCATGCATTATCTGATTATGAAACTGATTTTGTACATGAATTTATAGGAAAAATACAATCTTCCAAAGGCCTACAAAAGCAAGTGTATGAAGACAAGATGTTTGGGGTGGAAGACATTCAAAAAGAATTTGAGAAAAAACATATCAAGCCATACTTGAATCCATTGAATGAGACTAAGCTTTACAAACTACCTAAGAAGTATAAATGGGTACATAAGGATTGGCATGAGTTTGTGGATTACACATGATCGGAACAATCCAAGGTTTGGTATTGTTATTTATTTTCCCTTTAATCTACACATATATGTGCTCTTAAATAAAACTCAATTTGTCAACATGTTGAGCTGAGAAAGCTGAATGAGTATAACCACCACACTAGAAGACTAGGATTTTCTAACTTGAAAATTCAACCGATGAATTATTAATAGTTTTTAAATTGATTGCTCTCAACTTTTTTTTGGTGCAAACAATATTTTTCTAATTAAATCTCTATATCATAAGAGTCAACAAGTGGTGGCAAACAGATTCGTAGTTCTCATGTCTTTGTTGTTGCTAACACTTCAAAAGAAGGAGAGTTCAAAACTAAAAATGGTCAAAAGATAGTTGAAATATGGTAAGAAATATGTTTATATTTTATGTATTCAACTTGTTTCAAGCTGTTTTATGCACAATATGTTTAATATAAATTACATGTGTAAACTTATGTACAACAAAATTGAATTTGTGAATTTTTTAAGTGTCAAATACAAGTGAAAATTGACATTGGTGAGATTGAAGAAAAGATAGGTGTGGATGCAATGGTGCTTGCATTGGGGAAAGACCATTCAGGTCGTCTTAGAGGATACTCCCAAAATACTACATCTAGTGAATATTTTGGCATGCCTAAAAATCATACTAATTATCGCACAAGTGAAATGGTAAAAGTCTTAAATAAAGTCATCTCATTGAAAGTGAAGGTTGCATGTATTAATACAATGAAGGCACAGATGGATGCATTAAGAGCAGAGTTGCTTGGATCTAGGAGCGTAGGATCTTCAAGCCATTATCTGGAAGAAAGATACATCC
Organism: Elaeagnus macrophylla; assembly: GCA_029378325.1. Classification (NCBI taxonomy): domain Eukaryota; kingdom Viridiplantae; phylum Streptophyta; class Magnoliopsida; order Rosales; family Elaeagnaceae; genus Elaeagnus; species Elaeagnus macrophylla. The sequence goes on from CM055645.1 coordinate 7,842,349, forward strand.
CATTATTGCTCTTGATGAGCCAAATCCAACGACTCCTACATCTACACCACACATCCAAGAAATCGTCAAACCTTCCAATGTGCTTACATTTGATATGAGACTAGTTGTAAGTAATCTTTAATTTTAAAATTCATTTGCATAATTATTAGGATATAATATAAGTACGTATATATGTTTGTTTTACCCATAAAAGCGTGCCTTAATATCCTTTTGGTCATTCCTATTAAAAGACTAACGACAAAATGTGATATTAACTAATTAACTATATTAACAAAAATAACAAAAGGGCATAAATGTTAATAGAATTAAACATTAGGGGTATTTTTACAACAAATTAAATATTATGGGCATTTTTGCTACCAACCCTAAACATTAGAGACATAAAAATATTTAAGCCTTTTTATTAAGGTGACTTACAAATATAACACCAAACTATTGTGTTTGTTTCATATCTACCACGAAACTAAATTTTATTCGGTGCATAAATGACTCAATTATTCAACTATTTTACTTTTAACCCCTCAGTAAAAAAATATTTGTTCATTTTCTTACAATGTTAAAAAATATATATTAATTTATGTTATAAAAATGAGTATATATTTTTCACCATATTTGGTACTTTAGTAGTCCCTATATTTAAAAAAAAGTACATATGTAGACCCATATTATTAGACTAGTACATTAACAGTCCCCCATTTACCAAAAGGTACAATAATGGTCCAATTTTGAAAAAATGTAATTTATTAATATTTATTATTGTATGTATTCTCTCATTCGTTTTTGTTCATCATCCTCTCCGTCCTACCTTGGTATCACTTTATTCCTTTGTCGGCCATCCAACTTTCACTATTTGCTACAAAATAATTGAAAGCTATATTTTTTTACGAATTATTAGTTAGAAACACTATCTACTCTTTTGAAATATTTATCTCTATCCTAGATTGTTTCCATCACCATCTCATTCCATCTAATCCCACTGTTCACTTTATTCTATCTAACCACCTTATATTTGACCAAACTTAAGATGAAAGTGTCTTTGATAAAAAATAAGGTAGTCGAAAAAGGATAAGGGGTGAAACAATTAAGAATAGTGAATTCATGGTAGTTACAGTCATTCGCAGAGATGATACTTCAAATAAGTTAGTGGTTGTTTAACTTTAATTTTGATAAAAATTACATTTTTAATTATTCTACAGTAAACAGTGAAGAGTGGTTGATGGGTGAAAGAATGGGGTAATATCATGGCTAAGATAAAAAGAATGGTGGAGGTAGACATGATTGCTGGGTGGATAGAGTTGTTTTCATAATATAATGTAAAAAAAATATGAAAAAATACATAAATTAATAAATATTTTCATAAAGATAAAATTGCCCTTTTGAAAGCTCTTTATATACCACTTATTAGTAATTTAAGTTTGTAGCAAATTTTTTTTAATTTTTTGTATTATTTTAAATATTTTAATGTATATATATTAAATTAGACGTAATCTTTAAAATTTAATTATCGATAAAACTTTCTAAAAATAAATGTCATAAAAGCTTACATATGTGAAGCCATTCGTGGTTTGTAAGAGTAGTTGGATGTAACAGTCAACATATAATTTGGTCATGCTTTTCACTTGGTCTTTGAAGTCGAAAAGTGACATTATTATCTGCAGTGCAGTAATCAAACACTCACCCACTCTCAAAAAGCACAATGTACAGTTTACTTTATAGCGAATCGAGAAATCTCAAAGTTTAAGAATGCCCTCCTCTCCCACATAATTACAACCATTGCCATTATGTTCCATACCTTGTACCATAATAATATAATATCTCCATAATTAAAATTAAAGTTCCAAGTTCAACAAGCCTAACATTAAAGTCCATATAGTATGCATAATACATTACAATCAAGTCACTAACTTATAATAAGCAATGACTTATAAGTGAGAGATTAGCTAGTAGATTGATTACATAGACCCATCACGAGCACTAATACAATTATATTAATAAAAATAAAATAACCATGAAAAAATAAAAAACAAGTGCGGTTCCAGTCTATGATACCCTTTGTAAAACAAGTATTTTAGTGCACATTCTAAATCAAAATAAGAAATTATTGTGCACATCTTATAAATATAAAATACTAAAATGCGGTAGTTAAAAGGTGCAAAATTAAAATGTCCCTTTAACCCATCAAAGATAATCTAACGATGATGACGGCAGAAAGTGACCAAATAGTTAGCACGAGTGCAAGTGGCAATACTAGTCGGATCATCATAAGCATAAGAATAAGCCTTGGGACAAGCAGCTTTGAAGATCTTAGAATAAGCAGTTGGTTTGCAAGCTTGAGGACTCCCAAAACTACCAGTACAACAATACCTTGGAGAATTAAAAGCAAAGCAAGCACTTTTACAAGCCACAACTCTTCGATTATCATGAGATCGAACTTGAAAACCAACTGGGCACATCAAATTAAGGTCACTAACACAACCAGCATAACTACATTTGCCTCTTCCTTTAAAAGGTATAATCGAAATTGCCAAATTATAACCATCAACTAAACTAACATCATAAAAATCTTGCTCATTCCCTAAAGTAATTTCTGCTAAAGTAGCTGGTGGTGTGCCTCCAATGCCATTACAAAATAGATTACCACCACAATCACCTGTGGCACATCGACCATGTCCTGAGGCATCAAAAGCACAACCATGACGACCCCATAAAATGTACCACAAATTTTATTTAAGACGAACAATATTTACAACATCTTTTAAAACTTAACACAATACACAGAAAAAATCTAGTACACATAAATGCCGATCAGTGTCCAACATTAAAGTTGAACTCCATAGACCCGTTTAATGAACTTTAGCGAGTTAGGCCTGAGATATTATATTTGTAGTTATAAATTTTGAGTGTTATTTAGAGTAAATTTTTAAAAAAAAAAATTTATGTATATACTTTAAATGTTTTGGATTCAGGAAAAGAAATGTGTAAATGTATTGAAAGTTAGAGAGGTTACCCAGAATCTGAAAAGTGAGGAGGAGCATGAAGGGCATGACATGACTGAGGAAAGATCTCTGAGTTATAGCCATGGCTGAATGTAATGAGTAGGAAATAAAGAGATTGCGAGTCCAAACCCCTCTTCTGTTTCAGAATAACAGCACTGTTATATAAGCTCAAAAGAGGGGTAAATTTCATGAATAAAAAACAAAACAAAGATACGTAAATAGACCAATAGTAGTTACATGCGAAAAGAGAGGGTTGAAATATGGGGCCTATTTTTTTTATTTTTAACAAAAAAAAATTTATAGGATAAAGTGGGTAACGCTTGCTATGCTTCATTCATTCGAATCAACATTTTGTCTTATTTTGAAAATATTAATAGTGACTAATACCTTATATTACTAATGAACATAAAAACAAGTGGATATTAACAGCTGTAAATCATGTGTGTGAATTGAAGATAAATTATTTATTGATTTTTAGAGTAAGGTAGTACAATATTTTAAATTAGGATCCTACATCGGCTATTTGTGAAAAAATGGTACTAAAACTTTATAGTATATTTTAATATTAAAATTATATAATTAATATTTTATTTTGTACAGGGTATATCATTTTTTTTTTAAGATTAATTAAGTATAATTAATTTGAGCCATTTATATAACGGAGTATTTATATTATTTTTATTTTTAGTGTCTATCTTATTAATTTTTTTAATCAAAAATTATATATGTGTTACTTCTTTCATCATTCTTTTTCTCTCACATTTTCTTATCATTTTTTTCTCTCATATCATTCACTTTTTTTTTTTTTTTGTTAAAACTGATTTTTTCTTCACCATTAGAAAAATCTCAAAATATCAACAAAAAAATCATTAATTAACAACAAATCTATAATATCAAGAAAAAAAATCATTAATTAACAATAAATCTATCTAATATTTTTTTAAAAAAATTCAAACAAAACAAAGTCCTCAATTAAAAAGATAAAAAAAAAAATGCATTAAAAACATCTAAAACAAAAAAACATTATCTGCTCACATTCATAGTATGGCCTTTTAGAGTTGCGACTAGTCAAATATATGGACTAAATTGTAATATTTTTATAAAAATAAAAATAATCATATTCATTCATTTTACAGTAAAATAGAGAAATTTTAATAAAAAATAAAGCAAAAAATCAAAATAGTTTTAATGAGAAAGAAAATTTTAGCTACAAAAAAATAAATGATGTGAGAGAATAAAATGAGAAAAAAAGAAGATGAATGAAGAGTTGCGAAACAACTAACACATATATAACTATTTTTGGCAAAAAATTAATAAAATAGGAACCAAAAATAAAATAACATAAATATTTCTTCATGATTAATCAAACTTGATCAACCTTATTATCTTATAATTATTTCAAACTAAATTATGCATATTTAAAAGCAACATAATTTTTTATATGACTCATAAAGATTTATGATACTTGTGTGTACATTTCTTGAAGCTAAGAAACACTGGATAGCTAACCCCAATTTATGTGCACGGTTAAGACATGATCTTATAAATTTATTACATGTTTCACTTTTTCTTAAAAATATTATAATATAAAGAGAGATGAATCAATTAATGTTTCACACATAAGTCATAGTATTTCTGACTTTAATATTCAGCCTAAATATAGTTTTCTTTTAAATTAATTAAAGGTAAAATTAATAAAATTAGATTTTGAAAAAAAAATAATTATTTAATGCTTGATTAAAAATAATTAATATGATTGATAGATAATGTACTATAAAAATAATGAATAACACTTATAAGTTAAATGCATGTATGCATACATACAATACACATATTTTTACTTATATTAATAATAATATATTAAATATATGATATATTATAATTGATATAAATACAAATATATATATATAATCTAATGTATCCATGAATGAAAAAATTAGAAAATATTATGATATTTTGTTAAAAATTTTGGTAAAATTAAATAGGGGTGGCAATTTCTGACACGACATGATAGTACGATTCGAATTTTTTTTTAGTAAGAATTGATCAATAATTTTTTATGTTCTTAAAGATTTTGTTATTTTTTACTATTATAAATAAGTAACACAAAAAAAATTCAAGTAAATTTTTTAATGTGTCAACCAACACGAAAACACGACACGAATAACACGAACAAATACGACACGAACATGAACAAATATGACACGAACATGACTAACACGACACGATTGACACCCCTAAAATTAAAATATGGATATTAATATATAATAGAAATCAATTTCGTTAATAATATAGAAAATATTGTTAAATATGGGTAAAAGTATCAGAGTATCAATTTAGATATTTTCACTTCCTTATTTTTTAAAATATCATTGAAAACTTTCATAAATTGGTACAAATATATATATATATATATATATATATATATATATATATATATATATATTTATTTATTTATTGACAAAAATATTTTTAATTAGAATTTTTTTTAAGAATTCAATTGTGATGACTTTCTACATGAATAACATGTACATTTATTTGAGAATGAATATTCTTAATATTTTAAGAATTTGAATAATCTAGAATTTCATTTACATGGAGATAATGTTAAAAGAGATAAAATAATCTATACGTAGCACATTAATAATTACATGAAAAATTATTATTACTTAATGTCATTTTTTGTCAATGTTAATGTTTACACAATTCTAAGATTTGAGCCAATTAGACAAAGTTATTTTATATTAGTATTTATGAATTTTTGTATTATATATATGTGACTTATCTATTTAGAGTTGTATTATATAATTTAATATTTATATTTATAAAATAAAAATTATACTTTTATTTTGCAATAATATCCATTATGTTTCATAAATATGTTATATTAATAAAAACAATTAGTAAAATTAGTGTATTATTGTTTATTTTAATATTTATTGAAGTGTTATAAAATATTTCAAAAAACTTACAATAATTTTTATAATTTTTGTATGAAATATTTATTAATATTAATTATATTTTAATATTTTTATAAAATTAAAATATTAATATTTTTATCAATATTAATATTTTTGTTTATGCATATACCCGTAACATTCTACTAATAGACATTCTTTTTAGTTTATTTTGCGGTAGTAGTATTTTTTTTTTTTTTTTTTTTTTTGAATTGGACTGAGGGGAGACTATGCTTGGGATGTATTATTTATGAGCAATGTTAGGGGGTTAAAATTAAAAAAAAATTTATAAAAAGTAAAAAATTGATAAGAATTAAAATAGATTATATTTAATTCAATACTAAATTTTTTATGTTATATTATAATAGAGACATGCAGTTAGTACTCAAAAAAATATAAAATTAATACATTATAATTAATTTATAACGAAAATTAAACAAAAATATAACAAGTTAATAAGTATTAGTATTATTTATGAATAAAATAAAATGTATTAACTAAGAAATTTAAGCAAATAAAAAACTCAATCAAATATATCAAAATTTATAGTTGTTAAAACTAAAACTAAAATAAACATTTGAATATGTAAAAAGTAAAATATGATTTAGAATTTTAAGCTTGAGACTATCTTTCAAAATATATGTTTATAAGCAATATAAAAATGATTAATAATAATAAAAATAATAAAATTTTTATATAAAATAATTTCAAATAAATTATAAAAGATTATTAAAATAAAATGTCAAATAATATAATATTAAATAAAGTTAAAATTTGGGTTGAAATGAAATATAATAAACATAAATTTAAAAGCTTTAATATAAAGCTTATCATATACTTATGTTTTTAATTTTATTTTTATAATGATGAATCAAAGTTAAATATTTAATATTTTTTTTGAATTATCACATCGTGTTTGAATTGACTATGAGTAATTATCCTAAGAAAAACAAACCAAAAAAATTACACATGCAAAAATTAGAAAAAGCACTTTTTCTCACCCCCAACTTAAGATGCACATTATCCCAATTGTTTTATGCCATAAGTAAAGAAAAACAAAGGGAAAAAAAATTACCCTCTTTTTTTAATGGTGAAATGGTTCTATGTACATCATGGTCATAATTGCTCCTTGCTATCATGCATGATATATCTTATTTGTTGGAACTCACATGCACTTCTCAATATATATGTTACTCACCAAAAACCATATTAAATACAATGTGCAATGAAACTATAAAACACACTATTCAAATTAAACTAAGTTAAAACCAAAAGTGAGAAAAAGTTATCTCAAAATAAAAGAAAACTACAGTACCAAAAGAAAATAAAATAAAATAAAGGAAAAAAAAAAACAAAGGTTAGCTTTTACAAGTTGTTGTCCACACTTTTAGTCCTCCATGTAGTCATTACCGTTATTCTCATCCTCTACTGGTGGCTTAAAATTGAAATCCCCTCCTTGATATGTAAGAAAGTTGAGCAATTGTCTACAATTATAGCCATGGTGCATGAGGTGAATCATATACTACATGTTCAAAGCTTGCATGCAATCGAACTGGTATAACATATGTCTACCCAGCCAATGTTGTTTTGAGCAAGGAATACCTTCATATAGTTGATGTCTTGTTGTAGGGCATGTAATTGCACCTTCATTGGTACTTTTGAGGACGAGGTTGTGGGTTTCTCACTAGCTTGAGTGGCTTTGGAGCCACTTGTGAGGTTGTGGAGGAACATAAGGGTGAGTGGATCTGCTAGTTGTACAAGTAGCTCCTCTTCTTTGATTGAGATTCTGGTTTGGGCACAAAGGTGGGTAATGAGTTATGAGAATGCATAGCCAGATCTTAATTTGGTCCCACACAATTTAATCTTTTCATTAATAATTTCCCCCACATCCATGGTTTTCCTAGTTTGAATTGCATACAACACTATGGTTCTTTCCTTAGTCATGGTGTTGTAGTGGGTGGTGGGCATCAGTTTTGCACATATGAAATATTGCCACAGACGGGGCTAGATAGGTGAGACCCTTGGAATCAAATTCCTTAGGCCCTTCACTGTTTATTTCCCACATTGTTCCCTCTGCTATTAAGGTCTCAATAACCTCATCATAATCCACATTCCTGAGGTACTCCTCATACTCACCCAATCTAGACCTCATGTTATACTATTTGTTTATTGTCTCAGTATTGAATGAGACCACTTTGCCCCTAACCTTTATTTTATCACTTACTGCTTCAAGTACATTTGCATAGAACTCTCTTACTAGGCTCTCCACATCTGCCCCTTGGGTTGTTATATAGTATTTTCAATCTAGAGCCTCTATTTTATCAGTCACATCTTGGTAGGGGTGCACACCAAATTCTAACCCCCTTTTGGAAATAAAATTTCTATGATACGAGACAACTTTATGAAATCGTTCTTGAGCTTCAAAGCTCACAAATTTTGTCCTATTGTAGTCTTTACTTTTCATTGATGCCTTTTCCTTGTCACTACCCTTTCTTTTAGGGGCGATGTTTAGCAATGCTAGGTTGGTTTAGCTTTAATTCCAAATAAAAAAATTTAGCAATAATTCACCAATACACTAAAGGGTTCACCAAAATCACACACTCATACAATTGCACTTAAATCCTAAAAATACTTAGTCACTACTAACTTGGAGTTTGTGTTCAATCCATAATTTTTCACAATTTATCTCAATTACTAATCCAGAAATACACAACACCAACCAAGAAAAGAATAGTGGAGTAAATTACTTGAGAATTTGAGTTGAAGAAGATGAAGATGCAAACCCAAACTCTTGCAATCCTTATTGAAAACTCTGCAAAAACTCAAAGGAATACTTCAATAATGATGAGGGTGTAAGAATAAGTGAGAAATTTGGGTATTGTGTGAAAAAATTGAAATTTTTGGTGATTGGGAGAGTGAGGGTTCGTGGAAAGGAAAGGAGGGAGCTAGAATTTTTTTTTAAAAATTGTGTTTTGATCCAATTTGAAGCATAAGTGGGTGATTTTTATTGTTAAAATTTTGCTCAGGCTACAACCCTAGTTATTTCACGCTGCAGCACGAGCCTGTGTGTAATTTCCAGTTTGCAACCCAAGAGCTCCTTGCCGTTGCCTAACATTATGGGCATTGTAGCTCGCATAAATTTTCGTGTTTTTCAATTTCATTCAAGAGCATCACGCTGCGGCCTAAAGTATTCACCATCACGACTAAAGACAATTTAGAAATTTGTAATTTTTATCCGAAAGCATTGCACCACGACATAAAGTTGTTACCGCTGCTACTCAACTAAAATGTTATATTTTGTTGAACAACCCAAGAGCATGGTGTGGCGACTGGAACTAGAGTGCACTACGGCTCAACCTGTAAAACTCAAAATTTTATTAGCAAGCAAAAGTTAAACTATGATGGACATGCATAAACTAAAATAAATAAACAAAATAAAATGAAAATAGAAACAAGTAAAAATTTGTTGGGTTGCCTTCCAACAAGCGCCACATTTTACGTTATTAGCTAGACAAACATGCAAATTGGTTATTTAGGAGTTTGAATGTTGTGATCTTTGATTTTTTTTTTCCCAAAAGGAGACCCCCATTTTATCTTTGTTGTTCTTGGTCCCATCTGTATGTTTGTTGACCAACTTGATATTTTCTTTTATTACTATGGTCGTTTTCTTAGTTCTTAAGTGTTACTTTGGCATGCACACTTGCTTGAACTCCTTTTTATTTTTCTTTTTGTGCTTTCCCCCACTTTTCTTTGTTTCCTCAACCTTTGGCAACTCTTTTGCTTAAGTTGTGATAACGTTCATTTCTTCCTTAAAGGCCTAAGAATTATTTGATGTTTTAAATGCCTTGAATGTGACTTCTTCATTTTGGACTCTCATAACTAGCTCACATTTTTCTACATCTACCAATATTCATCTGGTTGCTAGAAAATGTCTCCCAAGAAAAAGTGGAATTTCCTTGTTGTCTATGTAAGGATAACAAAATCAGTTGGGATATAAACTTCTCCACCTTTACCATAATATTTTCCACCATCCCTATTGGTTTCTTGACTGTTCAATCAACCATTTGCAAGATTATTGATGTGGCCTTTGGTTCTCCTATCCCTAAAAATCTTGGATAGGTAAATAAGCATGAGGTTTACACTAGTTCCTAAGTCACAAAGTGCATTCTTAAAGTGTAAGACTCTAATTGTGGAAGGGATGTTGAAGCTTTCGAGATCCTTCTGTTTGAGTGGTGATAACTCTATGAAAATAAAATTATTATATCATTTTCATACTTAATAATAACTTGTCTAATAGAATAAATAATATTTTTTGGGGTTAAAATATTAAAATAAGATAAATTTTTAGTCAAATGGTAAAAATGGATGAAAATATAATTTTTGAAAATTTTCTAGAATTTTTAGGGATTTTTTTTAAATATTTTAATGTAGGTAGATGCATATAGAAGTATCCGGGATGCCCTTAAAGAAATTTAGACACACGTGGAAACCAATTGAGAGCCACGCAAGCAATGCCAGTGAATCATGAAGCGCCGTATGGCGCCAGCTCAGCAATCGATCCATGTTACCCTTCCTAGTGCTCCAAGTGTCATCACGGCGTTCATTTTGAAAATTGTCGAACAGTCCACGTGTCACGCCACGCAAGCCACGCTAGTGAATCGCGAAGTGCCGTGTGGCGCTAGCTCAACAGAATGATCTGCGTTACCCACTCGCAGGGTGCCACATGTCGCGCAGGCACAACTCCCTTGTTTCTTCATGCCACGTGTCGTGCTCTGGTTCGCTCCGCCTGTTTTAAGTGCCAAATGTCATCCTCCTATTGGTCAGCACTTGTTTTTATCTCAATTTTCATCTTAGCCCTTGTGATACGAACCGGACCCCCTCCCGAAGTCGGCCCGACACGAGCCGAGAGCCGTACCGTGACAAGGGCCTCAAGAAGGTGCAAAATGGCATGCAACATCACAAACAAGCATGCAAGCACAATGGAAGAGGAGAAGAAGGGTGCAAGTGGCAAATTCCAAAAGTTGGAGCTGCGCTGCGGCATAGGTTTTGTGCACCGCGGCGAGGAGGTTTCTGCATTGGAGGATGGAATTGTCACACAAGCGCGCCGCGGCATGGATTTGGTGCGCCGCGGCACAGGGTGTTCTGTTTTGGCACGAAGGAAACGTGCGCGCCGCGGCACAAGAAAGTGGCGCCGCGACGAGAAGGGTTCTGTTTTGGACCGAAGGTGCATGCGCGCCGCGGCATGAAATTCCCTACGCCGCGGCATGACGAGGACTGGGCGAGACGTGCGCGCGCTGACATGCCAGACCTGCGCGCTGATACGGACATGCGCGCCTGACAGCCAGACCTACGCGCAGATCCTGAATGTGCGCGCCGCGGCATGAACATTTGTGCGCCGCGGCGAGGCTTCGCGTGGGGCAAACATAACAGGGCGTGCCGCGGCATGAATAATTCCCCGCCGCGGCGAGAATTCAAAATGTTGTAATTGTTGGACCATTGGATCCAAATCAATGGCTAGGATTTCTTGAGACAATTTTTAGGTTTTCTTTGTATCTATATATATGTAAGGCAGTTGCCATTGTAACACAATTAATCTATTATGAATTTTCATCAATGAAATAGATTTTGAAGTGATTTCAAAATTGAGAGAGCGCAAGTGCTTCTCTTGTTCTATCAAGAAACTTATCAAAGGAACTAGCAACCCTTTGTGGCGTTTCGCCTTATCTCGGCTCTTGGTGCGTATATCCAAGGGTGGAGGTGAGTTCTTTGCTATCATAGTCGAGCATTCTTCGTAGAATCTGCGTGCTAAGATTGGTGTCGGGTTTCTGTCCGTATTTCTTGTGGTTGCCAAACCGCGTGATTTGGAGGTCATAGGAGTCGTGGCGAGCGGTTCGCATCATTTGGTATCAGAGCTCTAGGTTGTAATTCTAGACTCCTATCTTTTATTGTCTTTTTCATTATAAAAAAAAAATCTGTGCACTTTGCAAAATCTGTGTTGTTCTTCATTGTTCCAGAATTTTTCTTGTTGTTCTTGCAAAAATTCTGATTCTGTTTTGTGTTGTCATTTTTTTGTTTACAAAAACAAAATCTGTGCACTTTTTCAAATTCTGTGTTGTTCTTCAATTTCTAGAATTTTTCATCTTGTTCTTGCAAAAATTCTGATTGTATTGTGTTTCTGAAATCAATCCTGATTTGTGTTGTTGATTCCTGTTTTGCTGATTTTGTTTTTCTGAAAATTTCAGATTGAATTTGTTGTTTCTGATTTCCTGAAAATTTTCAGATTGTGTTTTGTTGTTTCTGAATTTTCTGGGCAATTTCTGCTTGCTGTTGAAATTTCAGGTTGTGTTTTTGTGTTTCCTGAATTTCTGTTGTGTTTTGGAAAGGTTTTCGTGTTGAAAATTTTTCTGAAAAATCTGTTCGTAACGAAAAGGGTATTTTGGTAATTTTACCATGTTCACGTACTGTTTTCGTGTAAGGGCATTTTGGTAATTTTACCGTGCTCTCGTAATTTTGTTCGTATATCGTGTTTTGTTCGTGTTTAACGTTCCAAACAGTTTATAAAAAAAAAAGGTGAAAGTGAAAATTTCTTTTCCGAGAAATTTTTACAAAGTCGTGATTTGATTCCTCTCGAGTCTAAATTTTATTTGAATCAAATATTCCTTTTTTCATTGAGTTAGAACTCTAAACACTTTGAGTTAGTTCCTTGCTTGCCTTGATTTGGATATTGCGCCACTAGTGGGTGAGTGTGGAATTCTACCTCGGGTTGAAAGTTTCGGAAGTTGACTTGCTATAGAACGAGAAGTGTTTGAGCAATCAATCCGAGCGAATAAACACGTGAGGTAACAAAGTGAATTTTTCTGTTCTTAAATTGTTTAACTAATTCTCTGTGTGCGAAAGTTGTGGAATTATGTCTAACAGGAGCAACTTCGAAGAGCGTCCGAATACCGCATCTTTGTTGCGTGCAATGCAACAATCCATGGAACGGTTGAGTGACGTCATGGTAAATCTTGATGAGCGGGTAAACGGCAAGAAGCGGCGGTTGCCAACTTACAACGAAGAGCACCCGAAGAGGCTCCGGAAGTTAGGAGACCAAATAGGAGGCCCTTAGTGGATGAGGAGAGTTGGGATGAAGAATTTGATAATGGAGAAAGGAGGATGCCTTATGGGGGAAGGGATGAATATCGGGGAGGAAGGAATGGTCGGGAAGGTTTGTGGAGACCCCCACCTCGGCCCTTTGACAGGATTAACCGGAATTTGGACAACATCAAAATGAAGATGCCTACATTCCAAGGAAAGAATGATCCGGAGTTGTACTTGGAATGGGAGAAACGGGTTGAGCATGTTTTTGATTGTCACAATTATTCCGAGGAGAAGAAAGTTAAATTGGCGGTAGTAGAGTTTAGCGATTACGCCTTAAATTGGTGGGACCAATTGGTGGTCTCAAGGAGGAGGAATGGAGAGAGGCCCATTGATAATTGGGGTGAGATGAAAGTCATAATGCGGAAGCGGTTTGTCCCAAGCCACTACTACCGGGAACTCTATCAGAAACTACAAAGGCTTAATCAAGGTCATCGGTCCGTTGATGAGTATTTCAAGGAGATGGAGATGACTATGGTGAGAGCAAGTGTGGAGGAAGATAGGGACGCCACCATGGCTCGGTTCTTAAGCGGGTTGAATTCTAATATTGCCAACATTGTGGAGTTGCACCACTATGTCGAATTGGAAGATATGGTGCAAATGGCCATCAAGGTAGAAAGGCAATTGAAGAGGAGGAATAGCCATGTCATACCCGTAGAGAACAATAAGGACACCACTTTTCCGACACCAACACCAAACCCAATTCCGCCTTGGAAGTCTAGTGGGAGGAAGGAAGGGGAAGGTAGTTCTAAGCCCAATTTTGAGAACAAGGGCAAAGAAAAGGAGATGAGGAGAGATAAGGGAAAGGATGAAGGAGGAACCGTCCATCGAAGTCGTGATATAAATTGTTACCGTTGCCTTGGAAAAGGTCATTACGCTCATCAATGTCCGAACAAAAGGACAATGATCATGCAAGCCAACGGGGAGGTGACGACCGATGATGACAGTGATGAAGGGGAGAAGCCGTCATTAGAGGAGGCTAATGACGAGGAAATGTATCCAGTCACGGGAAAGTTGCTTGTAGTACGGCGGGCACCATTGGATCATTACCGAGAAGTTGACATGGGATCCCAAAGAGTTAATACTTTCCATACAAGATGCCATGTGAGTGACAAGGTGTGCCACTTGATAATTGACAGTGGGAGTTGCACCAACATTGCTAGCACAACTTTAGTTGAGAAGCTAGGGTTGACTACGAACAAGCATCCCCAACCGTACAAGCTATAGTGGCTAAATGACAATGGAAAAGCGAAGGTTGAAGAGCAAGTACTTGTAACCTTTTCCATTGGTCGGTATAAGGATGAGGTGATATGTGACGTATTCCCCATGCAAGCTGGGCATATATTGCTAGGGCGACCATGGCAATACGATAGGAAGGTCACCTATGACGGATACAAGAACGAGTATTCCCTCGAGAAGGAAGGGAAGAAGTTTACATTTTTGCCTCTATCTCCGCAACAAATATGCAACAAGCTCTTAAGGGAGGTTGAGGAGAAAAAGGGGAAGAGATTGGAGGGAGAGCCCAAGGAGAAGGAGGGGCAATCAAGGGGGAAGAAAGAAAGAAAAATGTCCAAACAATGCTTATTTTCTAACTTTTCTTTCTTGCAGGAATCTTATGATGAAAACCAAAACGAAGATGGCCTGCAAAACTTGCCCTATGACAAAGGTCCGAATTCGAGGTCGAATTCTTTCGAAGAAGGAGGGAATGATACGAACCTGACCCCCTCTCGAAGTCGGCCCGACACGAGCCGAGAGCAGTGCCGTGACAAGGGCCTCAAGAAGGTGCAAAATGGCATGCAACATCACAAACAAGCATGCAAGCACAATGGAAGAGGAGAAGAAGGGTGCAAGTGGCAAATTCCAAAAGTTGGAGTTGCGCCGCGGCATAGGTTTTGTGCGCTGCGGCGAGGAGGTTTCTGCATTAGAGGATGGAATTGTCACACAAGTGCGCCGCGGCACAGGGCGTTCTGTTTTGGCACGAAGGAAACGTGCGCGCCGCGGCACAAGAAAGTGGCGCTGCGGTGAGAAGGGTTCTGTTTTGGACTGAAGGTACATGCGCGCCGCGGCATGAAATTCTCTGCGCCGCGGCATGACGAGGACTGGGTGAGACGTGTGCGCGCTGACATGTCAGACCTGCGCGCCTGACAGCCAGACCTGCGCGCAGATCCTGAATGTGCGCGCCGCGGCATGAACATTTGTGCGCCGCTGCGAGGCTTCGCGTGGGGCAAACAGAACAGGGCGCGCCGCGGCATGAATAATTCCCCGTCGCGGCGAGAATTCAAAATGTTGTAATTTTTGGACCATTGGATCCAAATCAATGGCTAGGATTTCTTGAGACAATTTTTAAGTTTTCTTTGTATCTATATATATGTAAGGCAGCTACCATTGTAACACAATTAATCTATTATGAATTTTCATCAATGAAATAGATTTTGAAGTGATTTCAAAATTGAGAGAGCACAAGTGCTTCTCTTGTTCTATCAAGAAACTTATCAAAGGAACTAGCAACCCTTTGTGGCGTTTCGCCTTATCTCGGCTTGTGGTGCGTATATCCAAGGGTGGAGGTGAGTTCTTTGCTATCATAGTCGAGCATTCTTCGTAGAATCTGCGTGCTAAGATTGGTGTCGGGTTTCTGTCCGTATTTCTTGTGGTTGCCAAACCGCGTGATTTGGAGGTCATAGGAGTCGTGGCGAGCGGTTCGCATCACCTTATTTTTTAGATGATTTAATGGCCATAAATTGATCTGAGCATTTTAGACCTATTTATCTCCTTTGCATGAAATTTTAGCAACCCATTCACCATTTTTTACCCTCTTTCACCTCCATACACCTCAATTTCCATCCTCCATTCATTCTTCCACTCCATTCATCATTTTTAACAATTAAAATACTATTTTTAATCTTTATTTTTAGATTTTTCTATACATTTTATTGAGATTTTAGAGTGAAAAAAAAAGAAGCAAAAATGGAGCAAAATGAGCACTTGGAGCATAAGATTTTACCAACTCTTTAAGATTTCTTCTTTTCCTTTTTGTTTCTTTTGTATTTTTAATGTTAATTTCTCTAAAATTTTGTGTATAAATATTATAGAGTAGAGATTTTATTTTAGGAATTTTAATAGAACTCATTCTATGAAAATGATTGTTTAATGTTTATTTAAAATTATTTATCTAATTTAATGTACTTAATGCTCTAAATTAAGTTGGCCATTTAATTAAGTGATTTGTTAATTTTGTGTGCAATTGAAAAATTGATATGAAATTGTGAACATGCATTAAATTAGCATTTGTGTAATGAGGAAGAAATTTTCATTATTTTGCATGTAATCACTTTTAAACTCTAAGTGCTTAATGTCCATATATGCTTAGATGACTATAGACATGTAGGTTAAATTTATATAGATTAAGATTAATGTTGCACGAAATTCGCAAATGCACGGGTCGTGTACAAGTAATAAGTATTTTTAAGAACGGGGTTGTCGTACCCACGAGGAACTTATTAAGGCGTGTACTAGAATTAAGTACCGAAATATATATTTTTCCTTTCTATTTGAACTACCGAAATTTAGTGACAAATTAAAATAAATAAACTAAACTAATTAAAGAAATAAAAAGAAATAGATTTACTACACAATAAAGAAAATCTAGGAATTTAATTTCCTCCGTTCTACTCACATGATTTTTTATGTCTCAATAAAAGTAAATGCAAAAATTATTAATCAAACTCTACTCAAGTAATTATCACCCACATGTCTATGGTTATGTTAATTCTAATCCATATAAACCTAGCCCACATGTCTATGGCCATCTAAGCATACATGGGTCATTAAGTATCTAGAGTTTAAAAGTGATTACATACAAAATAATGAAAATTTCTTCCTCATTACACATATGCTAATTTAATGCATGTTCATAATTTCATATCAATTTTTCAATTGCACACAAAATTAACACTTCACCAAATTAAATGGCCAATTTAATTAATAGCATTAAGCACATTAAATTAGATAATTCAAACACTTTAATAATATTAAATAAACATTAAACAATCATGTTCATAGAATGAGTTCCATTAAAATTTCTAGAACAAAATACTACTCCATAATAAATATTTTAGGAACTAGAAATTTAAGAGTAAAAGCTAATAAAAACATAAAGAAATACACTTAAAAGAAAAATTTAGTGAACCCTTGAGAAGAATTCCTCCAAAATGCTCCAAAGATTGCTTCTTTGTGCTCCAAAATTGTTCAAACCCTTCCTCCTAGCTCCCAAAATGGAGAGAGCTCCAAAAACCTCTAAAAACTGCTCTAAAAATTATTCTTCTCGGGTATGATAGTGTTTTAGGGTTAAAATTGGCTCAAAACAGATCTGGACCGTTCGATCAGCCTTTAAAATTGATGGTTGTGATAAAAAACAGCGCTGCCCAATGAGAAAACGACATGTGGCAAGTGAAGAGGCGGAACCAACAGGTGCGCGACACGTGGCAGCGCGCTGGGAGGGCGAGACGCGGGTCGGCTGAGCTGGCGCTACGGGATTGGCTGGGACGGCTTGCCTGGCACGCGGTTGACGCGTTCGGACGAACCAGAGCGATACACGTGGCACGCGCTTTCGGCGCTTTCCGAAATCAACGCCGTGTTGACACGTGTCAAGAGCCGTTGGACTGCGAATGACACGCGGTGACACACGGCGAGTTTTGATTCGTGCACTTTGATTGCGTGGTGCTTGCGTGGCAATTGCGTGGCGCTTGCGTGGCCTAGGCACTCCTAAGTGTATCCCGGACAGTTCTAAGTACATCCATCTGCACGAAAATAATTCATAAAAATTCCAAAAAAATTCCAAAAAATTTTCAAAAATTATATTTTCATCCCTTTTTATCAATTTAACCAAAAAATAATTTTATTTTAATATTTTAACCCCAAAATATTAATTTTTTTAATTAAACAAGTTAATATTAAGCCTAAAAATGATATAATAACTCTATTTTCATAGAGTTATCAATTAACATGATCACAGACATGTGGATGATAGTTATTTGAGTAGAGTTATTTGAGTAGAGTTAATTAATAATTCATACATTTTAATATTTTAAATATAATAAAATGATAAATTTAAAGTTTTTACTTAAATTTAAAAATATATCTCATACCCACACCCACACCCCAAATTCTACCTTTTTTTTAAAAAATTTATACATCTCACCTCTTTTTTCTGACTAACCTCCACCTTCATCTCTACATATACCATCAATAACTCTATATTTTAACCTAAATTCTCTCTCTCACCTCCATTTTTATCATTTTAGGTTAGAATTTAGAGTTATATATAGTAAATATGGAAATGAAAGTCGAGGTGAGTGACGAAAAAAAGGAAATATATTTTTTAAGTTTAAGTAAAAAAATTAAATTTATTATTTTATTATATTTAAAATATTAAATAAGTTAATGGGATTTCTCCGTAATTTACCTTTTAGGAGGGTTGAATAAGTTCTGTGTAAAAGAGAGAATGATCTCTAACTGTCAGTTTAGCGATTTCGACGTCTTCCCTCTCTCGCCCTCGGAATTCATTATGCCTGAATGTATACTCTACCATATCCTCCTCAATCCTTTCATCGTCCAATTCCACCCAGCTTAAATTCTTATAAAACGCTGCGTTTTACGTTTTAGTCAAATTACCTTTTTCATGATAGTCTCCATCTCCTCTTTCGGTCCCTCTGAAGAGGGATGTCGCATTGGATCTCATCTAAACTCAAAGCTGCAGAGACCATTCTTCAGCAGGCAATTTCCGTTTCTAAATTGCTTCTTATTTTCTTATCCTGTGATTGTTTCCTGAGAAAATGCTAGCAACTATTCGAGTTTAAAATTATTTTTCTAATTTTCTGAGATGCGTAGCTAATTTTGATCTGAAACTCTAGTATTTAAAACTTCTCAGATTTCTTTTGGATTGAATGTTAACATATTATTGTGATTGTGTAATGCGTGGCTCAGATTGATCACCAAGCCGCAGAATCGCTAAGGAAAAACGACAGTTCCCGAGGTGAGGATATAACTATTAATACACCTACAAAAACTGGAGGTAGTGTACCTCTGAAAGATCAATTGAAGAAGAAAACCCAAGAAAGCGAGGATTATCATTGAAAATTGCGTACTGATCCTAGTTTTAGCTTGAGGTCTACTGTTCGGTACAAGAATAACAGTGCTAGTTCGGAGAAAGGGAGTGTTGGTACCACAAAACCCTCTCCAAATCCCAAAATTAATCCAACTGATAGTGACTGGACACAACTCCTGAGCACCCCTGATCCACCCACGCTTAATAGCCGAGGTAATGGGGTACCTGGTATTCGTGGATTGAGGAATGATGGGAGGAGGCGGAGTAGTGCAGGTTCGTATTTTTCGGAGGTTAAGAA
Source organism: Elaeagnus macrophylla (assembly GCA_029378325.1). Taxonomy (NCBI): domain Eukaryota; kingdom Viridiplantae; phylum Streptophyta; class Magnoliopsida; order Rosales; family Elaeagnaceae; genus Elaeagnus; species Elaeagnus macrophylla. Next base: position 7,861,840 of record CM055645.1, read on the forward strand.
GAACACGAAAAGTGTTAAGGATGCTTCAAAGCCAGCTCAAGTATTGGGTACTTTGCAAGGGAATAAGTTGAATAATAGGGCCAGTGAGGGAGAGGAGTCCGGCTTTTCAGATTCAGCTGGAAGACCTTCCAATATTCAGTTGCCGATTGATGGAAAATACTTGGAAAAGCAGGAATCAGATCATATGGAGGCAAGTCTGAGCCCTGTAGTTAAACTAAAAGATGATGGAATTCAAGACCATGGTGAAGCTCTTGAATCTAAGGAAGTTTCTTTCAGGGGAGTATCTGCATTAGGGAAAGCAGATGGAGTGTCTGACAATGATTGTTTGAGTAGCACTGTTTTGAGGAAGCACGATTGGAATACAGCTTCAAGTAGTTCTATCTCCGATAGTCTGAAGAGAGTTTCCTCTTCAGTTAGTGATGGAAGCTCTGATTCGGATTCTGAATCTGATTCCGGTTCAAGTTTTGATTCTGAAATTGAACGGGAGAGGGAGGAGAGGCGCAGGAGAAAGGAACAATTTTTGGCTGAGAAAGCAGCAGCAAGAGCCCTTGAGGTCCTTAAAGAAATGGAAAATATGGTTGCTAGGCTGGAAGGAGAGAGACAAAGTTTAGAGAAAATACTTGAAGAACAGGCTAAGCTTCAAGCTCGAGAGGTAAATTTATCATTTCTGCCGCTTTGGTCATTCTTTATTTTATTTGATTCTTATTGTTGATACTTTATATGGTTGGTCGTTATAACTTTCTTGCAAGTCAAAAGTTGATGCCACATAATGTTTATTTTGAATTGATGAGGCCCTTGATATAGAAAGTAGTATATTACATTTATGTAACATCTTTGTTACGATTGTTTTACCCATTGCCATTAAGAGAAAGCCCATGCTGCTTTTTGGAGAACAAACGTACTCTTCATTCTTCTAGTTATTTTCAAATAACCAATGTATTGCACATTGTAACCTCGAATTGCAAGTCTCTTGAATTTTAGTACACATTGCCCTAACCCCTAACCATTAAGGGAATCTGATGGTTCAGTTAACTTAAAAACTCCTGAACTACCTTTGAGATTTTGACCATATTCCTAATGAAATAAACATTTAGAGGATACTTTCCGTTGAGACTAAGATATAACAGCTACCACCAGAAAGGATAAAATCTGGCACAAAGAAGCTAATATGGCTAGTTAGCAGTGCTCAGAGCAACACTTCTGCGGCTCTTTATGATGGTAGATAACATTCCGATTCTATGATATTTCTCCATTTTTAAGTTCACGTGGAAGATTTATTTTCATTTCCTTAGCTATTTTTTGTTGTTGGCCTTATCCTACTGTACCCTATCATCCCTTTGATCATGTCTTTTAAATCTTTGTTTACTTTCCATGATAGGAATACAGAATACTGTCACTAAGCTATTCCAAGATATTCACTGGATCAGTGTCCTCTTTACATAATTTACATTTGCATTTCTGTGCGTCTTAATTGATTGAAAGCAAAAACTTAAGAAGCAGTTTCTTGATTTTTGTTTGTCACATGAACACGGTCCTTATATAACACACACTACAGGGGTGATTGTTCAGTTATTTAAATTCCTCGTACTATTACCATAATCCATTGGTTTATGAAGTTTTCTTTCAAATCTCTATTTCATGAAAAAGTTTTCTTTTCCTACTAATATTCTGTTTGAGATGGTAACTAGCTCTCCAATTTTTTCATTTTAATAGATCTATTTTGAGCTGAATTATTCAGCTAAAGACCATTTCCTGAAAGCCAACAAGCAAACTCTGTTGGTCATAGTTTCTGCTAACTTTGACTGCTAGAATGTCAAGTATGTTGATAAAATGCTTGCATTGAAAATTTTGAATTTAAGCCACCAAAGGCTGAAAGAAATGAACAGAAGCAAATATCATGGTGTCAATATAACTTAGAACTGAAGCTTACTATGCTTGCCCAGGAATAAATTTAACTTAGAAAGTCTCCATTTTAGTTTTGACACATGAATAAATGTATTTTTGCTGAGGATAAGCATTTTTATGTTCTCTATGGTTCTATCTTTCTGAGGTGGTGTGCGCTCTTAAATTTTCCCTATGCTTGCTAAGATGCCTTCAATCTCTTTTTTAAATGTACCTTGTATGCTTAAGTTACCTTTTGATCTTCTTCAGGCTTCCATGCTGCAGACAACTATGATAGAAACAATGGAAGCTGTTGAGCTAGAGAAACAAAAACATAATAATACAAGAATGGAAATCCTTGCTCGATTGGCTAAACTAGAGGTGTTATAAATTTTCTATTTCTTATGGCTGCTACATTTAGCCATTTAGACAGTTGCCCCCCTTTTTTGCCTCTATTTTTTCAGCTTTATTGTGTATTTGCCACATCCTGTATTTGATACTTTTGGTGAAGTGCACGAGATTCAAATGCTGATATTGTTTTGTTGTTGTTACTAACATTGAGTGACTGGTTGCAGACTGTAAATGCTGATTTTGCCAGATCCCTTGCAACTGTGCAGTGGAATCTTGAAGAAGAGGTATGATGAAATTCTAATAATTATTGTTTTGATCCGATGCGCCATCACATGATTCAAGTTTTAATTGGAAAAAAATAGCTTCAGATGATTTGGTTACGTTGATTTATAGAAGTATCTTTAGAGGTTATGGTAGTACATAAAATTTGATTGCCATTAAATTTCTGCCTAGCTTGCCTATTCTTTGGCCAAGTTCTGATGTGAATGTTTGAATAGGCTGTCTCATTTAGGATGCATTCCATGCTTGTTTTTGGTTTGATGCTTTGTAAACTTTATAGTTTATTTCTTGCGTTTTCTATTTTGGATGATATAGGTCTTAAAAGATGTCCAAATCACTGGAAACATAAAATTTTCAGCCAATGCTTAGATGACATTTTTTTTCTCTCTTTACTTGCTTGGAGCCTCTGACTAATAAATTGATCCACCAATTGTTGAATCAAACCATCAAATCTTGGGGGTGACCTATTCATATGTAGCCATCTCCAGCAGCATTCCATCTGGCCACCTTCCTCATTTCCGTCAGGATCCCCTATTTTACTTTAGATGCTTCTAGTTTACACATGCATCTTACAGCGTAGGTTAGGTTAGATTTGTTGGGGGAAGAGCAGAAGAGTGATCTACTGATGAATGTACCTCTGGATCTCAAGATTATGATTATTTAGTTCGTATTAAAATTACTAAGTTTCCAAGTCTGTATTTTTCGTGACTTGGATTCAGTTGTGTTTTCAGTGGTTGCTAATGCGTATGCGTTTAGTTTGGTGTATGTATATAACAATTAGAAATTTCTTAAAAAAAATAATGATTATGAATGTTGTTGCCGGCCATCTTCAAGTTGTAAAGTTCAAATTATGCTTAGATGGATAGGACTTTGTGTGAAAAAACAAATCAGTATTTTGATGTGTATCAATCACAGATTTAGGTATGGAAGGGCTCAGTTCGGTTTTGGTCGTTTTTGCCTAAAATGCTAGCGGAACATACCTATATTGGTTAGCTAAATCAAGAACTAAATCCACTCTATAAAATGAAGGTTAGAGAACATTAGACCAACTTATTTATATCGATTTGATAAGTTTGATTTGTGGTTTGGACTTACTTATTTTTAAAGTGAATTAAAATTATATTAATCATATGTTAATGTTAAATTAATAAATGATTTAATATTCAATTAACGATATAATTCAAAAAAGTTTTACATTAGCTTTTAAACTATAATTTTGTATCAATTTCAAGTAGAGGATAACTCTTTAAAATGGGTAAAGTATTTAAATTTTGAGAAAAAATAATTTAATTAGCTTGAAAAATAGAAAAATTGCTTATCTCTCATTAACTCCAATAGGGGTATTTATATACACATACAAACCTTACTTAAGGAAAGAACATAAATACATAATATTTATAGAATAATAATAATAATAAGAAAAAAATCCCTAAAATAATTATAGAATAATTGTACATTTTAACTCTCCCCTTCAAGTTAAAGCATAGATATCACACATGCCCAACTTGATTAGTGATGTATGAAAAGAACTTCATGTAATAACATGAGTTATAATGTCAACTAATTGATCGACACTTCTGATGTATAGAACTTTAATACTCCAACATCTAAATTGTCTTTGATATAATTTCTGTCAAGTTTAATGTGCTTGGTTCGGTCATATTATACTGGATTATTTACAATCTCCGTTATTGCAGTATTATCACAGAATAAGGTCATAGATTTCTTAGGGCCAAAGCCAAGCTCACTCAACAAAATTTTTAACTAAGAAAGCTTCGTAATACCATGGTGAAGAGTGCAGTACTCGATCTCTATACGGGACAATGATACCATGTTTTGTTTTTTACACCTCCAAGACACCAACTCTCCCCAACAAAACTAAGGTACCTTGAAGTAGATTTCTTATTCATCTTGGATCTTGCAAAGTCAGAATCGGTGTAACATGTAATGTTTAGATGTCCATGTTTTGAGAACAAAATACCTTGCCTGGGGAGGACTTCAAATAGGCCAAGATTCGGTTTACTGCTTTTATGTGTCGGTCACTCGGATTATGCATGAACTTGCTTACCACACTAACAAACATGAAATAAATCAGGACGAGTATGAGTCAAGTAAATTAATCTTCCCACTAATCTTTGATCTCTCTCCTTATTCGTTGGAATTTGACCAGGATAGACAGTTAAACCATGATTCACCTCAATAGGTGTGTCTACAAGAGCACAAGCAGAATTGCTAGCTTCAACCAAGAAATCTACTATATATTTTCGTTGAGAGAGAAGAGTCCTTGCTTCGACTTAGAAACTTCAATACTTAAGAAGTATTTCAAATTTCTTAGATCCTTCATTTTAAGTTCTTCTGTCAAATAATTGCATAATCTTTCTATCTCACCGTCATTACTACCTGTAACAATCATATTATCAGCAAAAACTAGTAATAAGGTAATATCATCACCCATTCTTTCCTAGAAGAGAGAGTGATCTGCTTGGGCTTGTTTAAAGCCATACTCCATCGATCGGCTCAACCTACCAAACCATGCCCTGGGTGACTGTTTCAACTCATACAAGGCTTTCTTTAAGCTGCACACCTTCCCATCTTCAGGCGGGAAACTAGGAGGAGGATTCATATACATTTCCTCTGACAAATCACCATGGAAAAATGCATTCTTTACATCGAGTTTAAGTAATAGCCATTCTAGATTCACAGCAGTAGAAAGTATTATTTGAACAGTATTCATCTTGACTACTAGAGCAAATGTTTCCTGATAGTCAATTCTATAAGTTCGAGCATATCCCGTAGCAACTACCTTGGCCTTGTTCCTCTCTCATGTTCCATCGAAACAAAACTTAATAGTTAACACCTACTTACAGCCAACAATTTTCTTCCCCTTAGGTAATTCAACTAACTCCCAAGTACAGTTCTTTTGAAGAGCATCCATTTTTTCTATCATAGTAGTTCTTCAATTATGGTCTTCAAAGACTTTCTGAAAATGATTAGGGATAGGCACAGAAGAAAGCTGAAGGGCAAAAGCTAAGTGAGTGTTAGACAAACAGTGATAAGAAACAAAGTTAGATATGAGGTAAATAATATTAGATGAAGGTTTAGAGAAGCCCAATCTATCAGGCTGTTTACGAGTTCTAAGAGAATACCTCTTACTTTGATCATTATTCAATGGAATCTAAGGTAGTAGGTTCTGTCACTACAAGATAAGAAGGTATGTTGATAGGATCAGGATTAGGCTCAAAATTGGAATTATCAAGAGTAGGTAAGGTGGAAACATGTACCTCAAAATCAATACCGGAAGAGTCATTTAATGGCATGATAATATCATCGAGAGGAGCATCAGGAGGTGGGAGCATAGCAGTAGTTTCCCCTCCTACCAAACTTATTTTGGAACATCTCAGGTGGCGTTAATATAGCTAGTCTCTTCCCTTCAGGTTTGAGTTCTCCCACGGGATGAGAAAACTCTAGAGAGTCACCACATTCTATGAGAGAAGATTCTTTCCCAGATCTAAAAACCCACAACTTCTCTTCTTACTGTTAATCTCCCCTTGAAAGGGATTTAGAGAGATGTCTTCAGAAAAGTAAGACTCCTAATCATAAAATTGAACATCAATAGACACGTAGTATTTTCCTATAGGAGGGTGAAAACATTTATACCCCTTTTGGGTATTAAAGTAACCAAGGAAGACACACTTAATAGCAAGTGGATCAAGTTTATCTCTAAATAGTGCATGGACGTGAACATGAACATAACATAAACAACCAAAAGACTTTAGGATATAGATTAAGTGTAGTATAGAGTAAAAAGAAATAATTTTCTCAATGGAGTTTGATAGTCATTAATATGGGTATGCATGGTGTTGATAAGAAAGGCAGCAGTCATAACAGCCTCAGCCCAAAAACGTTTAGGAATTTTCATAGCGAAGCATAAGGCACGCGCCACTTCTAATAGGTGACTGTCGCTACACCATTCACCTTTATAATTGTTACAAGATAAGTATAAAAACATGGACTGGGCTATGTGGGCTGGATAATAAATATGATATTGGGGTTGGAGTTTTTTACCTATATAGCAAAGATATGACAAAAAGTGCCAATTTTATTTAAATAGCAAATTTAGGTAGTTAAACGGTGAGTTTCAATTAGATAGTAGATATGATGTTTACCAAAATACTCTTTTATTCATTCTTTTGATTTTTAAGTATGTAAAACTTACAATATTTTCTGAAAATTTTGTAAGACGTACAAAAGTCATGATAATTTAATTTTTTATAATTATTTTTATATTTATATTTATATTTATGGCTTTGATACCAATTACTGATTACTCTTAACTGGAACTGATTACATTGATTACAGAAGTTATGTGAATGTAGAGGTTACATACAAAATAAATTTGTACAAAAGTCATGTGAATGTACAGGTTACATACATGACTTTCATAAGCTGTTCAAAACAGCAATAACATATAAACAGTATAATGCAAATGCATAAAACAACAAAGAAACAGAAGCAGATTAACCTACAGAAGTCATGTGAATGTACATGTTACATACACATTTATTTTGTATGTAACCTGTACATTCACATGACTTCCATGAGCTGTTCAAAACAGCAATAACATACAAACAGTACAATGCAAATGCATAAAACAGCAAATAAATAGAAACAGATTAACCTACAGAAGTCATGTGAATGTATAGGTTACATACACATTTATGCAAATGTGTATGTATAGGTTACATACACATTTATTTTGTATGTAACCTGTACATTCACATGACTTTCATAAGCTGTTCAAGACAGCAAGAACATACAAACTGTACAATACAAATGCCCATAGTTTTATTGTATGTACGGGTTACATTCAAGTTTAGTTTGTATGTAAACATTACATTTAAATATGTGAACTTTGAAGGATTTGGGAGTGAAAAATGTCATTTGTGCTTCACCAAAACACAGTCGTTTTGCTATTTTAAACAAAAAATCAGTTTCTTTCATTTATGTGCTATCTCAGGTAATTATTTCTTGGGGTTGCTATTTTACAGAGAAATCGTGAGCTTCTAATTTATTTATTAAATTAGTCTTATTTAATAGAAAAAATGAGATAAAAAATGATTAAAAGATACTGAAAATTAAGATTAAAAATATTATTAATACATGCAGTCTCCTGCATTTTCATCTAAAATTTGGACACTTATTTGTGTCCTTGTGTTCGAAAAGTCTACGTAGTGACAAATCCGACCTCTAGACACGGTCTTTTTTTCAAGTCCATGTAAGGGTCTTTTTTTCAAGTCCATGTAAGGTAGCCTATTTGAGTGCTGCACAAGAAGAATGTTTTGCTTCACTTGAGCAGAAAGGGAAGAATGTTGGATGAAATAGGTTTAGGGATTTGAAGAAACTATACTCTAGGCGAGTTGTTGACAATAGAGCAATAATCAAAATTTTAAAAACATTAACTGCTTTCTCCATATATTCTTGAACAACTGACATAACTGAAGAAGCTTAACCTATAAAATATCCAAAAACAGTAAAGAAGATGCTTGAATTCCTTGATTTGGTAACAAATTTTCCCATTTAAAAGATCAATATGATGTAGGAAGCTTGTTCATTCGAGAATATGGGTCGTTTAATCTTTGTGTGGAAGGGCTAATTGGTTTATCAGAAGGTGAAGGTTTTGAAATGCTCTTTGGAGTGAGTGAGGTCGAATGGTCATTGTACAAGGGACACATTGACTCATCTTCAGATTTTTCCACACTTTTAGCCACAAATGGATTTGATACACAAGAAGTTTTGGCCAATTTATGTGGTTTTAAGGTGATCATTTTTTGAATCCTAATAGGCAAAAACATAAATGTTCAACCTTGATACTTAATTAGACAGCATACCAAACCCAGTATTAACACAAAAAAACCAAAGTTAACTCAAAATAATAAAAGTTTTTGTTGTGGGGACAACATCACAATAAACCCATGCAATACAATAATCCCATTGAATATGAGCATGACACTTCTCAATGATTATTTGTATTAGGAAAAAAGGCTTTAAAAGGATGAGGGTGCACTTTGGTCCTAAGTTGCAAACTAGTCACGTCTGATTACGAAACAATATTTATTGGAAGAGATCGGTTATTAATTAGTTGATTCATTTTACCTTTAAAGATAATATTTGTATAGATATTAGCAACATGGGGAAATTCAATAATGGGATAATTAAGGCAAGGACCATAAAAATACATTTTAAAAAAAAATAAATGGCTAATGGAAAAAAATGGATAAGAAGATACTAAAGGGAGGAGAAATATTTTTTTATGAGCAGGAAGCAAAATTTAATAATGTTTTAACAAAATGCAGCTGGATAGATATAATTCAAAAGAAAAGTTAGAAACCAAACTAAAAAATGCATAATTTTCTAAATCAAATTGAACCGTTGAAGAGCCCATTTGGTTGGATATGAATCAGAGTGGACTAGGTCTGAACTGGATTGAATTATATTTGATTGGAATTTTGAACTTGATTAACACCACTAGAGAAATCCCAAATAGTGGCCAGACGAATGGCAGTAAACTCAGGCACCTCTAGTGACGAAAACACCTGCGGCAATTTTGGGGTTTCAATCCTATTCCTTCTTTTGGATGGTATAGGTCGTGCTGGTGGGAATTCGATTGGAGACTAGGTCTCTGTTCGTCGATAAAGTGGCAGACAAGTGGCACAAATAATTGGTGGATTGGATGCTGGCGGTGGTGGACAGAGGTAGGGGTGTTCGCGGTCCGGTCCAGTCCGGTTTTTGGTAAAAAAAAATAACCCAACCGAACCAAAAATATTAATTTAACCAAACCGAACCGAATCGATTGACTAATAAAATTTTCAAACCGAACGGTTTGGTCCGGTTTGGTTAACGGTTTTTTAATACAAAAATAATTTTTTTTAACTATTTACTAAATATCATAATTAAATAAATATCAAGTTGAAAGAGAAAAAAACATAACATTCTAAATTCATGAGATATAACAAAAAAAAAAAAACTCTTTTTATGTATAACTTCTTGAAATAAAATTTAAAGTAACATGTATAGTTATACTTCTTCCAACATAATGATAAAAAATAAAAAAGAAATCATAACTCATTACATCCATTGAAAAAAAGCTCTATTGAGCTCTCTCCACAATTCACACATGTCGTCTTCAATCATGTTAAAACTTATAAATAACATACTAAAGATGTATCTAAAAATCAATTACAGTCTAAAGCTAAATATTTTTGCAAATTTTATTACAAAATATAATAATACATTAATCCATGAATAATTCAAAATAATTAGTCTAAATTCTAAAGTATTAAAAAGTTTACACAAGTTCATAATAATGACAAAGAAAATAAAATAAAGATATTAATAGTGAAGCCTCCACAAAATCTCCAACTGCAAGAAAAATAATAATTATTTTTAAATGTAAAAAAAATAAATTTAATAATATATTTGATTATTTAGCAAAACTTACCATTAATTCTTTGACTAATAAGAAAAACTATCAATCATCATTGATCAATATAGTGTCTTTAACTAACTCTACAATCAAATAAAATCAAATATCATTAGATAATAATATATAAAAATTAATATTGTAAATAAATTTTAATGCAATTACCTGAATCAATATCTTCATAAATCTCGTGATCATCAATGTATTCTTGTAAAGCCACATCAACCTTATTTATAGTGGGAGAACGAAATCAATTTTGAGTACATACTAATGCTTCCACCATTTTAGGATTAAGAGAACTCCTAAATGGATCAAGAATACGCTCTCCTGTGCTAAAAGCTGACTCGGATGCAACTGTTGAAATTTGAACTGCTAATACATCACGTACAATGAGAGAGATAATAGGAAACCTAAAAGAATTTGCCTTCCACCATTTCAAAATATCAAACTTATCCAACATGACACTTTGACATGGGGTGTTCAAATATTTTTCAACCTCAGATTTTAACTCCAAACTATTTTTCTCCTCTAAGCGTTTAAGAAATTTCATCTTTCTTGCTTCTTCTGATGAGGGAATTCTTCCTATTACATCTTGTGCTTGAGTCACACTAGATTGACAATCCTCTCCATGCACTACCTTATAGTAAGCTTTGAACATGTCAATGAAAGTATTTTTAACATCTTCTTTCTTTTTTTTATAGCAATTTCTAAATCATAAATCTCTTCAAATAGAAACTCCAAATACTCCAATTTGTACCTTGGATCAAGTACAAATGCAACATACAACATCTTATTGGCCTTATCAACATTTCCCCAATACTTCTCAAATTTTATTTTCATGCTAGCAGCCATATTTTTCAACAACTCATCGTCGGAATTACACCATGTAATTATTTGAGATTGAATGTTATACAATTCTGAAAAATATAAATTTGATGTGGTAGACAAAGAAGCACTGAATGCTAATGTAGAGTAATAAAAAGTCTTCAAAAACTTAACAAAAACACTAGCATTTTTCCAATCATCTATTGTTGGAGGCCCAACATTAGAACGCTCCTCATGAAAATAAGAAGTAAAGTTTGATCCTTCCTCTTCTTCAAGACGATCAAAAGCTTTTTGAAAATCTAAAGAAGATTTTAACATTAGATACGTTGAGTTCCATCTTGTAGCCATGTCTAACACGACACTTCCTTTAGAATCAATATTTTCCTTAGCAGAACACACTTTAAACTTTTGTAATCTCAAAGGAGAAGATCTAACATATGTAACCGCACAACGAATACTCAAAATAGTACTGTGAAGATCTTTAAGTCCTCTTACAACCAAGTTCAAAATATGAGCACAACATCGTACATGAAAGAACTCTCCACTCATAACAAGTCCATCATTCCAATTTTTCAACTTCTTTTTCAAGTACGACACAGCAGTATCATTTGAAGAAGCATTATCAAGAGTTAAGGTGAATACTTTACATATACCCCAATCACGCAAACTTTGTTTTATCACTCTTCCAACTGTATCACCTTTATGATTTTTGACTTGACAAAAGTTTATAATTCTCTTTTGCAATTCCCAATTTTTGTCCACATAATGAGTAGTGAGACAAATATAATAAACATTTTGAATTGAAGTCCAACAATCACTAGTAAGACAAACTCTTTGCTTTTCACTAATAAAAAAGTTTCTCAAACTTTTTTTCTTGTCTAAATATAGTTGAAATACATCCCTAGAAATTGTTTGACGAGATGGCACATGAAACTTAGGACAAATTTCAGCTATAAATTTTTTAAATCCCTCACCCTCAACAAATCTGAAAGACAATTCAACAATAATAATCATCTTTGCTAAAGCAACTCTAGCACGTTTTGCATCAAATGATATACAGCAACTAATCTATGAGTTGTCGTATCACCCTCTTCTTTTTGTGGTTGAAAACTTAAAATTTTTTGCCCTCTATCTACTTCCTTAGGAATCTTCTTGCATAAATTTTTGAAATGATTTATCATTGAAGTGGTTTCATTCCTTATAGGATGAGCAGCATAATCTTTATTACAATAATAACATGTAGCTCTAGGATTTTCAGCATCAAAAGGTCTAATGTATGAAAAATGATTCCATATATCTGACTTGGAATTTTTTGGCTTCTTCATATCAGATTCTTCATTGTCTAAGTCAATATTGCTTCCTTCTATTCCCCTTTTTGAGGTTGACTCATTTACATTTGGTAGTGTCTTTTCCATTTCTTCAGGATGAATTTCAGGTTCAATGTCTTCAGTCATTGTAAAGTCTGGAAATTGACTTGGTCTGATAAACTCAAATAGATCATCATCACCTACATTATATGTTAAAAATATTTCAAAAACTATAAGACTGTTAAATTGACAGGAAAGCTTGTACGTTTTAATAGGACTCATAATGTAACTTATCAAGAAATGTAGTATTTATTATTTAATATTCCAACAGTTATAATAAATGATCTCAAAGTACTCGAAGCATATTGGGGAAAAAATGTAATAGCTATTCCATGATAACTACCAAATAAAGGAGTATGAATTCCTATTCCTAGTATTCTATTCTTATGAATCATTCCAGTCCCGCATACCATCATATATGACTAAGAAATAGGAAAAATCATCTACATCCTTCATCTAATTTTATGCAGATTTATCGAATCTCAACCATTGCAGATTTATCAAATTACCATACTCTGTCTCTGTGTATACAAGTTTAATAAAAATATAAACAACAATTAGAAACCTTGACTTCCTTCTATGGCCAAAGAGGAGGAGCTGAACGATTGTAGGGGCGCGGGACGGCTGGGGGAGCTCGCTGGCTGGCTGACGTCAGGCGGCGCACGCTAGGAGGGGTGCGCGAAATCTGGGGGAGCTCGCTGGCTGGCTGAATCGCGAACGGGAGGAGCTGCACGACGGGGCGCGGGACGCGGGCTGGTTGGCTGACTCGAGGACTGGAGGAGCTGAACGGTGTGGCGCGGGACGCAGGCTGGCTGGCGGCAGGCGGCTCACGCTTGCGGTTCGCGACTTTGCGTTAGGGATTGAAAATTTCGAAAAACCGAATGGCTGGCTGGGAATCCCAGTGTTAAGTAATTGGTATATATATATATATATATATATATATATATTAAAAATAATTTTAATTTTCGGTTCGGTTCGGTTTGAAATTTTAGAAAACCGGACCGAACCGTTAGTCAAACGGTTTGGACAATAACAAACCGGACCGGACCGGTCCACTTATTAAACTGTCCAGTTCGGTCCGATTTTTCGGTTTTCTTCGGTTTGGTTCGGTTTTTGGACACCCCTAGACAGAGGTAGCTGAAGGTGATTGTGTGGCTTGCAAGTATTGGATTTTTTTTCTTTCATTTTTTAGAAGACTCATCTATTTTTTTTTCCTTAAATTGAAATTGGATTATTTTTTGAAAGATTGAAAGGGATATGATTTTGTATAAGAAAATAAAATATGATTGCTTTGATGCCAAATTGATGTGAAACGAGAAGGAAAGTAGGAGAGATGAAAAGGGGGAGAATATTAGACGAAATTAGGTTTAAGAATTAGAAGAATATAAATTGAGGAAATATAGAACAAAATAGTAGGGAGAAACTGATATATTTAATTCACTATCCCAATCTAAAAGTGCTGAAATATCTATGTTTTTGGAAGGATTTTACATATAATAATTGAATATGTTATATTTTATTTCAAAGATTGAAATGTCAGTTTTGTATGTTTATATAGAAATAAATTTGAACATTTATACCAAAAGTTATATATGAATTTATGAGGATAGTCTAGGAGTATCAAAAAACTGTTTAAAAGATATTGATCAAATTGAGTAGTAACAACCCATGTTTTATCAATTGTAGAGTACATTTTAGTTTGAATTAGATAAACAAGCTATAACATTATTTTTGTTTCTGATACTAGTGTGATTATAAAAGAAGGGTTAAGCAAGCAGATCTTACAATGCATCTAAAGAACCAACAGTGATATAGTACAATGATTAGATATCTACTTTTCTTTTTTAAAGCTTTGATAGCATTGTTTTGAACTTTATTCATGATCAAGTAAATTTAATTTGGCATCTTGCATTGGTGGTGGTAGGTTGAGCTCGACTAGTAGATGCATCTACTCTACTTTGTTGTACTCCATGATCAATATTGCATGCACTTTGTCCTTCAAAAAACGCTACCCCATGTGTTTGAGCGTTGGATAGAGTAAGAGATCGTAAAATAATTATTTATGTGCCTAATCTGACCCCAATTGTAGCATCCTCCACTACCCATACTACAGGGTTCTTCATGTTGTTTATCACATGTAGTGCACTGAGGATAAGAAAACCTACTTTGTTGTTCACCCTGATTGCTTTGTTTGTAAAAAGGCCTTCACTCTCTACTTTGATTGCCATAGACTATAGCTTAGCTAAGACTAGAACCTAACTAGTGCGCTAAGCCTCTCATGAGGTCTGAAACTACTCTGGATACGTCCTTTGGCTTGTAGTTTGTTTCTTTGGTGTCTACTAGTTGAAGCATCTTCTTACCAACTCTTGCATGTATTCCTTTGTCTTTGTATGTCTCTAAAACTAGGCCCTTCTAAAATGCTTCGCCCCACTCTTAATGCAACCTACACTAATGCAACATATTGAGTATGCTCAGATGAGAATATTGGAGTACTATTTACTTCTCGAAGGCTATGCAAAAACTTGTTGCACTTTGAACTTAATCTTAAAAGTTTGTTTTCATCTAGGACATGGCCTATACTTTTGAATTTTGAAATATATGCGAATCATTTGTCTCAAATTTGATCGTTTTCTCGTTCAAATTTAATGATTAGTTAGATCTTCACCTTTGTCGTTAACAACCAGCTGTTTTTGGCTCGGTGTCCTAGTGTGGTTCATTGCTAACTATTCTCACCTTTTTCACTTTTTGATCCAGGTTAACAGGGTAGCCGAGCTGGGACAGAAAATTGAGCTGAAAAAATTGAACAGTGAAGGTATATTTTAGTAATAATATGATATTGTGGATGCATATTGAAATATTTTTCTATTCATTTATTTTTTTACTGTGAATTCTCTCTCCTATTGTCTTACTTAGATTTAAGTATATGTTGTAGGAGTAATCTCTTGCCAAATTTATTGAATGAGTCATTGACCTAAGTATTTGTTTTCACCCCGAGGAACAGAACAGGTTCATATAATTTAATCCTAGGAAAATAACCTCTAAGACTGTATGATGTAAGAATTTTCCTAATCCCACCTGCATGGACTTCTTGCAAAAGCAAGAGAAGTATCCATTTCCATTATTTTTTTTCCATCAAAGCAAAGTGAAAGGGATGGAGTTTGGAATACCTCTTATTCTTATCTATATTTTCTCGCACTTCTTTTACCTTGTGGAAAGAAGTTGTAAATTTTGAAATATCTTGGGGTTCTAGTCCTCTTTTTGTCATTTTAATGGTTTAACATAATATTTAGTTGTATATACAGTAGTATCACACTATCATGTATTACATCTTTTATATTGGTTTTCACTTTTCAGCATAGATAATTTATTTAGTTAATTACCTTCTTATTTCAGTTTTATTATCATCATTATCATGTAAAACATTATGCATTAACTGAAGTATCAAATCAGTGCAGAATTTGGATATTTGTAATATATGAACTATGCCGTTGTGAAATTAAGATCAAGTTAAATCTGTTTATTGATGTCTTATTGTTTTATTCTATAAAAATCTTTTATTTCTTTGTAGAACTTCAGTGGAAGATCTCCAATAATCATCAAACTGGAACATTTTTGAAGAAAGTAAGTTATATTCTCCCTGTCAACTGTTGATTAAAGAAAGAGAGCTGTTCAACTTATTCTAAGAGTTTTACTTGTTTCTGAAGATTTTCATGACAATTCTGTGTCAAATTGTTGTTCCGTTTGCATAATGCAATACTTCGGAAATCGATGTATGACAGCTAGCAGCTCCCAAAGGACTTGAACTTGAACGAGAGATACTCGAAGCAGAGTACTCTTTCATGATTGACAAAATAGCCAGATTACAAGAAAAGGTTAGTGTTTTGGTTTGTGTGTGTGTGTATATATATATATATATTTTTTTTTTTTGGGTGGGGAGGGGGGGTATTATGATGCTTTTTACCTGCCTTTTCATCATGTCCAAGTTATTTATGAAGCATGACCCCAGCGCCCCCACCCCCACCCCCACCCCACCCCACCTTATGTGGGAAAATATTTACTTGTCTTTCTATTTCTATCTTTGGTTGTGTGAGCTACTACCTAAATTGAGTGTGGAATACTTCTAAAAGAACAAAAGTTTTGAAGCTCATTAGCATGATATGACGGGTCATTTAATATATATTTTGTCCTTGCTTTGCAGACTAACTTGAGCAAAACCTGGTCACTCATCTTATTGTTCAGGTGTTTTAAGTGTTTGTTACTCTAATGCAGTTTAGGGTCAACTGAACGTTTCCATGATTGCGTAAATGGCTAGCTGGCTGTGTTGTTAGTTTTTCTTTATGGCAAAGATCATATTATTAAAAATTGAATTTGGTTTATTTGTTGCCTTTCCTACCAAGAGTTACGAGTTATGTAGAATGGTTCACGTGAGAGATATAAATTCCTGGAGCAAGTGATAGATGCTCTTGAGAACATTAATCCCAATATTGTAGACATCGAGATTTTACCGATCAAGGATGATCAAGGCTTAGGAAAATAAGAATAGGCTACCCTCACTTTTCTTCCTCTTTTGATATACAATTTCAGGGTTGTGGATAATACAACCTAATATTAATACTTTTTTACAAAAATTTGGACTAGGCTTCAGCCTAGCCCCTCACAAAAATTCGGCCGGATGTGGAGGCTGATAGATGTTACTATGGAAACCAATAGTACTGGGAAGAATGTTAAAGAGAACAGAATTTTTTAGATTACTTTTGCCAACAGGAGCTTGGGTGATTTTGCAAATGAAAAATCAAGTGAAGTCCAAATCCTTGGTTTATATTGATTCAATTCCCATTTCATAAGGTTCTTAATCCTTAAAGTTCACATGTAGTGTAAGCTACCACCCTAAATTTCAGAACTGGATCTGGGCGCTACAATCTTCTTACTCTTTCGTGCTATAGAGGACCATTACCAAAAGTGCAATAGCTATTAGTTCCAGGGTACCCAAAACACTTTATTTAGGTTTCTTATTGAGGCTTTTGTTTGGAAGGGTGCAAAAAGAAAAAAAGAAGTTTGATGACCTAATCTGGGAGTGTTGCACTATATCCTTAGGGATCTTCCAATTGTTTTTACAAATTCTCTTGGTCTGATGGGAAATATAGGATTTCTTGCCAGCAAATTGGATAGATTTTTGTTCAGTTTGGGAGGAATTATACTTGAATATAGTGTTACACTATATATCCTTAGGGATCTTCCAACTGCTTTTACAAGATTCACTTGGTCTGATTGGAAATATAGGATTTCTTCCCAGCAGACTGGATAGATTTTTGTTCAGTTTGGGAGGAATTATACTTGAATATAGTGAAGGTTCACTTTTGTTTCAATTGAAACCATACATGTTGCACTCTTCTCCTTTTAGGATCAAGGATATATGCTGTTGAATAATAAGGAATTCTGATATACTCGATGGAGTCAAAACCTTACTGGTGGGGTCAAATGTACTTCCAAGGACGGGAAGGATTTAAATTTTTGCGAATATCAAGAGAATAAAGGCAATTTTGAAATTTGGATGTTTTTTAATAATCAGGGGGCTTTGCCAGGGTTTGGAAAGGGGCAGAACATACTTACAAGTAAGTTTTGCAGTGCGTCTAAATAGAGTAAATATAGTTTGGAAGCCGAAGTTAAAATTGAATTGCTCAAGGAGGTTGATTACAGTTTTTTCTCTTTTTTTTTTTTTTCCATATGATGACTAGTCTTAGAAGGAAGAAGAGTAATGGAAATACATCATGAAAAGGAGAGGATTGTGGATGCTTTCAAGCCTTTTTTTTTTTTGTATGCTTATCCTATGCATTGGGACTCGAGGTCTGCCCCCTTTCTTCATCTTACTATATGTTGAATTTTTATCCCAATTATTCATGTAATGCCTCCAGTGCTTTAAAAAAAGTTCCTCATTTCCAATGCATCTTCTTCTATGCTTGCTATGCTTCTTTTGGCTCTATCAATGGGTAAAAGCAAACTTACTTTGAAATTTTTTCACCATATCAGGTCTGACACATGATTATCAGTGTTCATGCTTTGTCTAATTGATATGGATACTTCTTTCATAAGTGGCAGACCTATGTGAAATAACTTAAGAAACAATTGCACCTATGGTCACTTAGCTTTTACAAATTAAATACATTGGTCACTTTTCTTTAAATTAGTGTACATTTGTCACCTAATTATAAATGTGAACATTTTAGGCCAATTTTTGTTATTTTAATAACTTTATTTTTTCATTTTTTTTAACTTTTTGATACATTTTGTTCTTCAAATATTTATCAGTCCTTTGTTAGTGATGTTTAATTCAATCCAACTTAAGTTCTTTTACAAAAAAAGTGATCCAAACAAATCAAAATTGGCAAGAAATGACTAAAATGTTCACATTTGTAATAGTTAAGTGACCAATGTGTAACAATTAAAAAAAAAGCAACTAATATGTTCAATTTATAAAAGTAAAGTGATCAAAGTGTCATATTATCTCTTAAAAAAAAGTACAAGGTGTATAGGACCGAAGCATATTATTGCATTTATTATTTTAGAATATTAAAAGGCTTTGAAGTTATTATCTTACAGTCTACTGCTTGGAAGTGTTATTGATGACTTCAGAAGTGCATTTTATTGAATATTGTTTTATTTGTCATCTTTCTTTGGGGATTTATACAGTTTTGGCAACGGGGGTTTTGATATGATATAACAATGGATATGGGTAGACAGTTTTTGTTTGGGTATGGCGCAGGGTGAGTCCATTTCTTTTTTAAAAAGTGTAATTTTGTTCCGAATTTATTAAAAATTACAGTTTTTTAAAAGGTAAAGTTCAGTTCAGTGTGGGCCGGAAAAATGCAAAATTATAATTTTTTGGGCCCTTGTTTATTGTCTGGTAATGATAATGACTTATATGGCCTTCTATATTTGATAAGATGCAATAATTGGCTAGAATTGGAGCATGACGTCATTTACATTGAACTTAACTGCACCTTTTCAAGAACTAGGGTATTATGCTTGTATCTTGTAATAAAATCCGTCAAAATATACCTTTCCTAAAAAGCAAGGGGACCTGTGGGGGTTTTTCTGTTTTTTTCTCGAGATACAAACATTTGGATTTTAGGCAAGTGTGCTTCACAAAATGCTTTGACTCCTCGATTTGTGGATGATAACCATGGAGTCTATTAGTATCATATTTGGCTATGTATGTACGCAGGCATGCATGTATCATTTCGTATCTTGACAATGTTATTGATTTTTTAGTTGATTATTGAGTTCACTTTTTCAGTTTTCTGTCACAAACATTATCTAAAAGTTAAAACATCATAAATTTCAGGGAAAGAAGCTGGGAACTAACATTGAAATGGCAAGGAAAGAGATGGAGGAACCCACAGATGTAGAAGTTGAGCTAAAGAAAAGGCTTGGTGAGATGACTGACCATCTAATTCAGAAACAAGCCCAGGTGAATGACTAATACACCAACTTAAATTCTCTCAAGTTTTGGTGTAGAGAAAACCAACATGAATATGCTGCAGCCAGTTGACTTTGCTATCTTGGTCATGGAAAACACACATACATAAACACACATATATAGGATGTTGCGCAGTTTTAGTCCTTTTACTTATGAGTTTGGGTTTGACTGGTTGTTTTGCTCGTAAAATGTGTCATTTAATCCTTTAGGTTAAAGAGAAGGGGTCATAGAAAGACAAACGTCACTCTAGCATGATTATTTTAATATTTTGTGCACTTCAGGCGTTGGGATTCATTAATGGTGGTAGTTTGATCCTTTAATGTTTTTCCCTCCAACTCAGCCTTTTAACTGCTTCATTCCCATTATTTTTGAAGCTTAGAAACAAATAAAAGACATGCTATTTCTCTCTCATTTTTTCCACGTGTTAGATAAAGACTATTAAAATAATATAAAATATTAAAATTTGGTCATTAATTAACACATTTTAAAATTGAAAAGACTAAATAACACAGTTTTAATAATTAAAATGATTAAATGATACTGGTTAGACACCGGTTAAAAGCAAATGAATAAGTGACATTAAACTTAATCAAAGAAACTATTATAAACCCTATATATATAATATATATATATATATGTAGGGATATGATACACCTGAGTACCATGGGGGGAATTAGTCCTATCTTAAAAAATAAGCAAAAAATTATATAAAATTAACAAATTGTATACCCTACATGGAAATATCAACCTTGAGAATAAAATCTATGCTGTTAAAACTAAATCCTAAAAATTAAAAATTAAATCTTAAAATTGAACTTAATTACCTAAAATTATATGAGTGACTATTTTGCACTTAGGATGAGCACTATTGTTCATTTGATCATTTGTGTATATATATAAAAAAACTATGTTTGAGCTTTTATAAAACTAGGCTAGCTTAAGCATGAAATAATCCACCTGACTTGTTCATAAATCAATCAATAGAAACATGGTTGGCAAACTAATATCATTGGACTAAATAGCTTTTGAAGTACCCAAATTTTGGTATAGTTTATACAAAAGTTATTGAACTTTTTTTTCTCTACATAAAGCTACCTAGACTTTTATTTTGTTTACGCATAAATCTTTATTTGTGATGAAATTTTGCTAGATCAGCTATTTAGTGTTAATAAGCTGATGTGGCAAAACTTAATCACAAAAAAAAAACTTTTTGTTTGAATGGAATAAAAGTATGGGTATCTTTATGTAGAGGAAAAATGTCCAGGCACGTTTATGCAAAAGGACCAAACTTTAGGTACCTTGGAAGCTATTTAGCCAATATATTTCGTTTAGGTACGTTTGGTTTATGATTCAAAAATAATTTTTAAAATAAAGGATATGATCTGAAAATTAATTTAATATTTGAGTGATATTTAAAATTTTTTAAATTTGAGTTGGCCTTTTTTATTAAATTCTTAAACTATATTAAGGGACAAGATCAATAGCACCAATTTATTACATAATTTATTACACTATTTTATTACAACCATTGAGAGAATGTAATAAATTGTGTAAAAAACGGGATCCTTGATCCCATATATATGGGACATGATCAATAGCCACAATTTTTTACATAATTTATTATATTGCTTTATCACAGCCATTGAGATCTAGAATTAATAGGGGGGAGAAAACTAAATTGTTTATAAAACGAGGCCCGCTGATCCAAATGGACCTTTAAAGTTTTATTTGCGTTTTCCGACTTCTGCTTGCTATGCACCTTCAAATCACCATAATTCTTGTCCAAAGAAACAATAAAAATCGTCACAACTTCAACTTGCATTCTCTAACACATTTTTTCAGAGTCTGTTTGCACATGCATGGATTGGAAGTGAACAATACATATGTTTCGTATGTTGTTAGGAACTCAATCACCCTCTCAAGAACTTAGTAACAAATTATCAACACAAACCAAAAAACTGTTGCAAATAAGCTGAAAATATTCTTTTAAAATTGTATTCTGAATTAAGGAAAACTGAGAGAAATTCAAGCATTCGAGAAGCTTGATTCTCTCCTTAGAGCTGTGCTCTTTACAAAATTCTCAATGAATGCCCGCACTCCTCAACCCTCTAATGTGTATATGCCATGCTAAAACAGAAAACCACGTAAGAGGTTATAAAGATTCACTAAGTGGTGTCCCCAAAAGCAAACTAGCCAAGGAAATGAAATAAAAAACACTGATAGGAAATAACAAACTAAAATGGAAAAGAAATAACAAGCTGAATTTGACCAAGTAACTTATCTGTTATTACTATTCTGTCCATTACTATTTCTCTCCTCTCCTTCGTGTATAAGTGAAGCGCACTGCTGGTCTAACAATACCTCCTTCCCAAAGTCATACCTTGTCCTCAAGGTGAAAGTGGGGAAATTGCTCCAACACCTTATAGTAGTCTTCCCAAGTAGCCTCGAACTCAGCCAGATGCTTCCATTTGATCAGCACCTCTATCTCATTAGTCAGCCCCTGGACTCTTGGAAGCACTTCGAGTAGTTGTTCTGGTTCGACCAACATTTCCATATCAGGTGATATCTGTGCAGGTAGGACAGTGGATGAAGAAGTGTCGCCCTTAACAGCTCTTAGCTAGGATACATGAAAAACAGGGTGGATGGTAGTGGTAGTAGGCAACTCCAAACGGCTAGCTACTTTCCCTATTCGACGCAGGACCTTGTAAAGGCCATAATATCTTGCGGCAAGCTTCTCATACTTTCTTTTTGCCAAAGATTGTTGCCGATAAGGCCTTAATTTCAAAAACACCAAGTCACCTACTTTGAACTCCTCTAGATGATGCTTTTGATCTGCATGTTTTTTCATTCATTGTTGAGCTCGGTTTAATTGCATTTTCAAGTCATCTAGATTTGCATCCTGATAGACAATAACAAATAACAGTGAAGAAATCTGTTGTAATCAGCAAGGAAAATGGTTAATTCATTAATTCAAAATGCAATAAGACAAAGGACCAAGTATTCGAGAGACTTGGAGACTCTCCCAATGAGCAAGCTCAATACAAAATTCTCAATACCCAACTCACTCCTACCCATGTTCCTTTATTCTATTTCTCCTTTCTCTCTCCATAACAGAATTCCCAAAACAGATTACTCTAACAAACTCACACTGAACAAATCCCATCATTACGCCCAAAATTACACATCAGCACATAAATGAGAAATACCCGATTTACCCTTCCGCCTAGCATAAGTAAAACGAACTAGAGGTCTATCATTACCCCCCGCCCAAACCTTCACCTTGTCCTCAAGGTGAAAATCAGGAAATTGGGTTTGTATCATGTAAAAATCTTCCCAAGTGGCTTCAAACTCCGGTAGTGACTTCCATTGAATCAATACTTCAACATCACCAGATTGGCCTTGAGCCTTAGGGCGAATGCCCGATAACAAATCCGGTTCAACCACTAATTCAAGCTCCGAAGTCAATTGCGGTGGTAACAAAGGAGAAGAATTTGTGATCCCACGAGCTGGGCGCAATTGTGAAACATGAAAAACAGGGTGAATCTTGGCTAGATGAGGCAGTTCAAGTCGGTAGGCAACCTTGCCCACACGTTGAAGGATCCTATAAGGACCATAGAAACGAGCAGCTAACTTGTCATACTTGTGTTGAGCAAGGGAACGTTGCCTATATGTCTGCAACTTCAAGAACACTAAATCACCAACAGCGAACTCTTCTTGGCGCCTTTTACTGTCAGCTTGAAATTTCATCTTCTGTTGAGCCCGAAGCAAATGCATCCGTAAATCATTCAAGATTGCATCCCGATCCTCCAATAATTGGTCAACTTGGGAGACCAAGGCGGTGCCACGCTCATAGCGGAGTAGATGAGGGGGATCACGACCATATAAGGCTCGAAAAGGAGTACACTATGTGGAAGAATGAAAAGAAGTGTTGTACCAATACTCGGCCCATGTCAACCATTTAGCCCAAGTACGAGGCTTTTCAGAAACAAAACAACGCAAATAAGTCTCAAGAAACCTATTGACCACCTCTGTCTGACCATCAGATTGAGGATGGTAAGCTGTACTGCGCTCAAGTGTGGCACCTTGTAACTTGAACAACTCACTCCAAAAATGGCTTAAGAAGACTCGATCGCAATCGGAAATGATGGATTGAGGAATGCCATGAAGCCTGACGACCTCCTTTAGGAAAATTCTAGCAACTAAAACAGCAGTAAAAGGGTGCTTCAATCCTATGAAATGAGCATACTTGCTTAAACGATCCACCACTACCAATATGGTGTCCACCCCCTCAGAGCGAGGCAATCCCTCTATGAAATCAATAGTGACCGCATCCCAAACTTGAGCAGGTAACGGAATGGGTTGAAGCAACCCAGCTGGAGATGTAGCTTGATACTTGTTGCGTTGACATATTGCGCAATCTTGCACAAATTTCATGACATCTCGACGCATGCCACTCCAATATAATTCTGCGGCGAGTCGCTGGTATGTCTTTGATTCTCCAGAATGCCCTCCCATTGGGGAGCCATGAAACTCTTCAATAATGGTGGAAAGCAACTTAGAGGATCGTGGAATTACTAAGCGACCTTTATAATACAAAACTCCATGCTCCACAGTAAACCCCACATGTTGTTGAGAGTTTGCAGTGATATCATCTCGCAACTTACGTAGAAAGTCGTCCTCCGCGAGTTCAACTCGTAGAATATCCCAGTGGTGCCAATGGGGAACTTGTAAGGTGGAACAATCCACTTGTATTGAAATACGAGAAAGAGCATCAGCCAGCTTGTTACTGGAGCCACTTCGGTAGTGAATGTCAAAGTCATACCCCATAAGCTTAGTAATCCATTTCTGGTACTCCACTCCCACAATCCGTTGTTCTAACAAGAACTTCAAACTTTGCTGATCCGTCCTGACTAGAAAATGCCTTCCAAGTAAATAAGGGCGCCATTTCGCTACTGCAAACACTATAGCCATCAATTCCTTCTCATATATGGATTTCAAACGAGCTTGAGGTCCAAGTGTATGGCTAAAGAAAGCTACTGGTCGCTGACCTTGGAGGAGAACTGCCCCTAAACCATACCCTGAGGCATCTGTCTCAACAATAAAAGGGTGGGAAAAATCTGGCATTGCTAGCACAGGTACTTCAGTCATAGCTATCTTCAATGCCTCAAAGGCCTTCTCAGCCTCAACATTCCACCCAAATTTATCTTTAATTGCTCAGTCAGAGGCAAGGCAATTCTGGCATACCCTGCAACAAATTTTCTATAATAACCTGTCAAGCCATGGAAATCCCGTAACTCTCTCAAATTGGTGGGCAGTGGCCAGGAAATCATGGCTTGAATTTTACTAGGATCAGCTGCGACTCTTTCCCCAGAAATAATATGGCCAAGGTAAGAAATTTGAGTCTTGACAAACTCACATTTCTTTCTATTAGCATATAATTTGTTCTGGAGTATCACACTCAATACCTGTGTCAAATGCTTTTGATGGGCCTCCTCAGTGGCACTGTAAATAAGAATGTCATCAAAGAAAACCAAAACGAATTTTCTGAGAAAAGGACGAAACACCTCATTCATAAGAGATTGGAAGGTTGCTGGAGCATTAGTGAGACCAAAAGGCATCACCAGGAACTCGTAGTGGCCATCATGAGTTCGGAAAGCTGTCTTAGGTACATCGTTCTCCTTGACCCGAATCTGATGGTATTCGGATTTCAAATCTAGCTTGGAAAAAATTCTTGCGCCATGTAATTCATCAAGGAGCTCATCGATAACGGGAATTGGAAACTTATCCGGTACTGTTGCCTTGTTCAAAGCCCTATAATCCACACAAAATCGCCAAGATCCATCTTTTTTCTTTACTAGCAGCACAGGACTAGAAAAGGGGCTATTACTGACTTGTATAATGCCAGCAGCAAGCATCTCTCTGATTAGTCGTTCAATCTCATCCTTTTGAATGTGGGGATAACGATACGGCCGTACACTGATCATAGGGTGACCTTCTTTGAGAACAATAGAGTGTTCACGGCCTCGAACAGGAGGCAATCCTGAAGGCATATTAAAACCAATATCATGCTCAGCTAAAGTCTGATGTAAAAAATTGGGTACCTGTTCGCTGTGTTCACTAGGACAATCCATTTGGTTGAGTTCGACCAAAATTCCAGAGCCTTCATGCCTAAGAGTTCTCATCATGGCTTTGAGCGACACCAATGTTCTCCCGAGTGATGGGTCTCCACACAGAGTTATTGTTTCACTCCCCATTCTGAATTTCATCACTTGAGTTTTCCAATTTGTTTGAGTTACACCCAAAGTTTCCAGCCATTGAATTCCAAGTATTACATCCGAGCTTCCCAACCCAAGAGGCAAAAAATCAACAATATCAATTCCTTGCAAATGAAGAGTCACACCTTGACAAATTCCTTCGCCCTGTATTGGTTTACCAGTGCCCGTGCCCATAGTCACACCATATACCTCTGTTTTCGACACTGAAAGTTGTAGTCGTTTTACCAGTTCCATAGAAATGAAATTATGGGTGGCTCCTGGGTCAATTAACGTAACAACCTCTTGACTTCCAATAACCCCTTTTAATTTCATCGTCTTAGGAGAAGTCATACCAACCACAAAATTTAAAGAAACCTCAGCCATATTGTTGATCGCAGCAGCTTTTGGTTCTGGGTCCAACTCGTTCAATCTGTCTCCATCCTCCATTTCTCCTTCTTCCCTGTCTTCAGTCAACAGTACATTCATCTCCCTCTTCGTACAACGATGCCCAGGCCCCCATTTTTCGTCACACCTGTAACAGATTCCACGTTCACGCTTATTCTGCAGTTCCGAGTCCGTGAGCCTCCGAAACTCCCCATACGGCTTACCCATGGCAGCGGCACCTCCTACCGGTGGTCGGAATCCACCTGTCGTGGTCTGGGCTGGACGCGCACCCCATCCCTCGCAAGGATTCGAGCTTCCCCTGCGAAAATTCAAAGAACCTCCAACAGCTCGGTGTGAACTCGCGACCAGTAATTTCTCTTCTATCCTTTGGGCCAACTCCATATCCCGGCCCAGATTGCTTGGGCCCATAATTCTCACCTCAGCCCTGATTTCTGGTTGTAATCCGTTGATGTAATTTCCAAGAGCAAATTCTTCAGAAACATTTTCCAAAGGCGCTGAAAATTCAATGAACCTGCGCTGGTACTCTCGAACACTCCCTTTTTGTTTTAGAGCTAGCCACTGTTCATGGAGGGAACCAGCTTGAGTGGAACGAAATTGTTTCAGTAATAATAGCTTCATCTCTTCCCATAAGACAATAGATATTTTCTTGTTTTCCCATTGAAACCATAATAAGGCATCTCCCTCAAAACTGATTATAACCACTTCCAGTTTTTCTTCATTTGTGAGTCGATGAAGTGTGAAATACCGCTCTGCCTTTAGGATCCACCCATCTGGGTTTGTTACATCAAACACCGGCATCTCCAATTTTCGAAAGCGAAAATCCTGTCGTGAACCTCCTGAACCAAAATTAGCACCACTAGCTCCTTGTGAATTTTCTACCATCGGACTGAGTACCATAGCTTCCTTTGCTTTTCCAGTTGCCGATGAAGCAATACGAACTGATTCTTCTTGGAATTTGATGAGTATATCCATTCGTTTATTAATATTTTGTAATTCTTCTTTCAGACTTCCCACTTCTTGGTGTAGTTCTTCTTGGACAGCTCCTATAACCTCTTCTATAGAATCCATGCGTTGCGCAGCATTTTTGGCTGCCATCTTCCCAGGTTAGTGCTCTGATACCAAAATGATTGACAATAACAAATAACAGTGAAGAAATCTGTTGTAATCAGCAAGGAAAATGGTTAATTCATTAATTCAAAATGCAATAAGACAAAGGACCAAGTATTCGAGAGACTTGGAGCCTCTCCCAATGAGCAAGCTCAATGCAAAATTCTCAATACCCAACTCACTCTTACCCATGTTCCTTTATTCTATTTCTCCTTTCTCTCCATAACAGAATTCCCAAAACAGATTACTCTAACAAACTCACACTGAACGAATCCCATCATTACGCCCAAAATTACACATCAGCACATAAATGAGAAATACCCGATTTACCCTTCCGCCTAGCATAAGTAAAACGAACTAGAGGTCTATCACATCCCTATCTGCTAGCAGTTGCTCAACAGCACTAACACTAGCTGGTTGCTTCCAATACCTGATCAGTTTAGGAGGATCCCTCTCATACACTATCTTAAAGGGTGTGGAGCCTGTGGAACTATGGAAGTATTGTACCGATACTCAGCCTATGGTAGACATGTTGCCCACTTTCTTGGTTTTTTTTGAAGCAAAACACCTTAAGTAAGTCTCTAGTGTTCTATCAACCACCTCAGTTTGCCCGTCAATATGAGGATGGTAAACCGTACTTCGTTTCAAAGTGGTGCCCTGTAGCTTGAATAACTCGACCCCGAATTGGCTTAAGAAGACCCTATCTCTATCTGAGACAATAGACACAGGTACGCCACGGAGTCTCACTATCTTCTGATTAAACATTGCTGCTACAGATTAGGCAGTAAAGGGATGTTTTAGTCCAACAAAATGGGCATACTTAGCCTATCTACAATCACCAAAATTGTATCAATGCCTTTAGATTTTGATAACCCCTCTATAAAATCTATGCTAATCTCTTCCCAAATCTGATTAGGTATGGGTAGGGGTTGTAACAAACCCGTTGGGTAGTAGCATTGTATTTGTTTTTCTGACAAACTGTGCACTCCTGGACATACTTAATTATGTCTTTATGCATGCCTTCCCAATACAGTTCCCCAGCTGCCCATTGGTATGTTTTTGTCTCCCCCGAGTGGCCACCAATTATAGAACCATGAAATTCATTGATTATTTCTTTTAAAAGAGTTGTGTTCTTAGGTATCACTAACCTGCCTTTGTAAAACAATATCTCGTCATTTATCGAGAACCCTTCAGGGTGTGTGTTTCCAGCCACAATATCATCTTTCAACTTTTTGAGAAGAATATCTTGTTCAACCTCTTGTTGGAGGGATGGCCAATGCTTCCATTGGGGAATGCTCATTTTCCCTAACTCCATGGAATTTGGAACCCTAGATAGGGCATCTGCAACACAATTGCTTGCTCCAGTTCTATACTGGATTTCAAAATTATATCCCATCACCTTGGAGACCCATTTTTGATATTCAGAATTGACAATTCTCTGTTCAAGCAGGAATTTCAAACTTTGCTTGTCAGTCTTAACCACAAAATGTCTTCCAAGTAGGTAGGGTTGCTATGTTTGAACCGCAAGGACATTGCCATCAACTCTCTTTCATAGATGGACTTTATTCTAGCTCTTTGGCCCAAAATTTGACTAAAATAGGCCACTGGCCTCCTCTCTTACACCAAAACTGCTCCTAATTCGTATCCCGAAGCATCCGTCTCTATGTTGAATGGTTTGGTAAAATCAGGCATGACTAAGATTGGTAATTGTGTCATAGCATGCTTTAAATGATTCATGGCTGTGGTTGTTGCATCATTCCAAAAGAATTTGTCTTTCTGGAGTTGTTCTGTCAAAGGATGGGTAATATGTGCATATCATGCTACAAACTTCCTATAATATCCTATTAAGCCTAGGAAACCCCTTAATCCTTTCAAATCCTTAGGCATGGACCATTCAACCATAGCTTTAATTTTCTCTGGATCAGTTGGGACTCCTTTTCCTGATATAATATGCCCCAAATAAGCCACTTCAAATCTGCCAAACTAACATTTCTTTTTGTTGACAAAAAGTTAGTGTTGCTTCAAAAGATTCAAGGCTAATTCCACATCTGATGTTCATTCTCATCTGCACTATATATCAATATATTATCAAAAAACACAAGTACAAATTTCCTCAGGTAGGGCCTAAATACCTCGTTCGTTAGGGATTGGAAGGTTGCTGGGGCATTAGTGAGACCGAACAACATTACTAAAAATTCATAATATCCTTCATAAGTCCTCAAGGCTGTTTTTGGGATGTCCTCTCTGACCCTAATATGATGATATCTTGACTTGGGGTCCAGTTTTGAAAAAATCTGAGCACCATGTAGCTCATCTAGGAGTTCTTCAATAACTAGAATAGGATACTTATCAAGAACTGTCACCTTGTTTAATGCCCTGTAATACACAGAACTTTCAAGAGTCATCTTTTCTTTAAACTAATAAAACAGGACTTGAGAAAGGGTTGGAACTGTTTCTGATAGCACCTGACTGCATCATTTCGTTGATAAGTTTCTCAATTGCATCCTTCTGTATATAGGGGTACCTGTAAGGTCTGACACTAATAGGGCCATTGTCTTCTTTGAGCACAATAGCATGTTCCCTACCTCTCAAGGGTGGAAGCCCTTCAGGTATGTTAAATATTGCCTGATATTGGAGTAGCAAAGGCCTAAAAAATTCTAGGTCGTTTATCACCTGTTCCTCCTGCTTCTCTAAATGATTCAGCTCCAATAAGTACCCTTGACCCTCTTGCCTTAGTGTCTTCATCATAGACTTGAGAGAAACTTGTGTAACACACAGAGTGGGGTCTCCTTGTAGAGTAAC